>VXAV01003492.1:280232-297068 GCA_013399715.1 Alectura lathami
GTGGTGCTGCAGGAGCTGGGACGTGGCTGTGGCGGTGGTGGGCTTGGCGAGCGGCCCGCGGGCAGGCGGCGGCGGCGGAGGGCGGCGTGCACGCAGGGGTGTTAGTGCTCTGCTGCTGCTGCTGCTGCCGTGCTGACCGCGCCGTGGCAGTTTCAGCTGAATTTGTAGTTTAAAAAAAAAAAACAAACAAAAACCTGAGGGTGAATTTATGTGTGTCGGTGGTACTGTCTTCATGCAGTATGTAAGACTTTGTGGGTGTTAAATTGTGTTATATGGTAGAGTTGCTTTATCTTCCAGGGTAAGGAGCTTGTAAGCAGCCCCCCCGGGCCTTTCTGTATGAGCTCTGTTAGCCTGGCAGAGGGGCACGCAGCTCAGGCATGCTGATGGCAGTTGCAGGAATATTGGTGATGATTGCTTGCAGTCCTTAAGCCTGGCTTGTTTGTTCGTTTGTTTTGCTTCCCATGCATGTGTTTGAGTTTTGATTACAGATTTTTGCCAACTTCTAAAAAACCCCTGTTGCACTTCCACTCTAAGACAAAGGTAATTGAAGCTGTTGTTTTGGGAATTCACAGGGTCAACGATTTGAAGACTGGCACGCTGATAGGAGTTGACAAATACGGAAACAAGTACTATGAAGACAAAAGAAACTTCTTTGGTAAGCGTGCTGACATGAACACCTCCTGACTGGCTGCCCCACCAGACTGCTGGTGAAGGAGGATTTATTGCCTGCCCGACTTCCTTGCTCTTCACTTCTGTGAGGCTCAGAGAGGGGGCTGACAGAATGCCTGCATGTCCTCTGCCTCTCTGCTGCTTCCCTTGGTTCCTTTCCAAACGTATTCTATCTGACTTAATAAATACGGGACAAATCTTGAAAGAGGTTTTTCTCGCTGGAGTGAAAAACCAGACTAAAACTGTTTCTCTGTCTGAAACTCTGGTATGTTTCTATTTACACAATAGCCAATACCCACTTCTGTGTGAGAGCATTGTTAGCCATGTAAAAATAGAGTGACAGCAGAAATACAGAAAACTCAAATAAAACCAAAAGCCTGATCTGCTTCACAGTCACAGTTGCACTGGTCTTGAAATCGGTGCATATAGTAGTAGATATTTCTAGGCAAAATACTTTCCTTCTGTTTTCATGAATTTTCTGCTTTATATGAAGATAACTTACTTTCTGAAGCTCATACGGTATTTCTGCTTGTTTAATCAAGGTCGGCACAGATGGGTTGTGTATACCACTGAGATGAATGGCAAAAACACCTTCTGGGAAGTAGATGGAAGCATGGTGCCCCCTGAATGGTAAGCCACTCAGCTCCGTAACGTCCGCACGCTGTGTAATTGCCTGCATGTTGCCTTGTGTTACAAAGCACAAGATAAAAAAATAATACGTCACCTCCTGGTTACGGGTTTTCTTGGATGCAGCATGGCTGAAAGGTTTCAGGCTGGCTAGTTTTAGTTTTGATTTAGAAAGGTTTGTGTGGAGTGCTGAAGGTGCAGAAGCAGAGTGCTATTCGACAGGATGTCTCCACAGATAAAGGGTTCTCCCTTGATTACACCAGGTGTTGGTCGGTGGCGGTAGGAGAAAGCTGACAGAAAACCCACAGTGCTGCTGAGCTCTGGTGTCCAGGAGTGCTCTGTGCGGGTACGACGTGCCTGTTCATGTAGCCTCGTACAGCACTGAAGCGCAGCTTCTGACAGCTTTTGTGGAAAGGGGCATTCACAGTTCTGAACGACCGTTGAAACAGTCGCTGGGTCGTGGGGTGGGCAGGTTGTGCTTTGGACACCGCTGAGCACCACAGCCCAGACTTTTATTTTGTGTTCTAGCAAATCAACAAGCGCAGTGCAGCTTTGAGACACTGTGCAGCTGAATTGTGAAACATCGTGTTATACACAGGTGTGTGGAATAGTTGGGTTTAGATGTTGTGGGGAAGGGAAGCAGAATGGTGTGGCTCTCAGAACGTTTGAGGAGAGTGTGGGTAGGCTGACTCGGCAGTCAGTGTTGTTTCAAACTCTCCCTGTCTTTTGAATTTAACGCAGTTAAAACTTTCTCGTTCATCCCTAATAAGAGTTTTATGGCGTTGGTTTTCAGAAGTGACACTGAAATCTAAGATTTCCACGACTAGCGTGTTCGTGCCAGTGCGGGGCTGGCCCTTATTAACTGCGTAGTAACTGTTGTGTGGGTCTAGGTTTTAGCTTTTTCACTGTAAGACTGTACCTGTTTTCAAGATCATCCTTATTTTGAGGCAGTGTCAGTTTTTTTTCTTCTCCTTTGCTCATGCTTATGTCACTAGCTGTGTCCCTACAAACTGTGACAGAGCTTCTTCCTGAGTGTCGGTTGTGCTCCTAGGTAGAGTAGTTTGTTTGCATCACGTAAAGCAGTGAGGTGAAAGCTTGCACTCCTGTAACTGGGGAAAAAAAGCCCTGGAAGAAACAGGAACCTCTTCACTGTTATCAAGAGTGATTGGTGCAATGAGACGTGAAAGGTTACACAGCCCCGCGTTCTAAGATGTTTTTATCAGGAAGCTTAGTTGTGCAGCACTCTTCTGGTTTTATTTTTTTAAACTGCTGATAAACTCGTATATCCTGAGACAGCCTTGAGTGTTTAGTCCTAGGTAGGAATCCTGGCTTAGTGATTCAGGTGCAGCACACAGCTGTAATTCTGCGCTCTTTAGATAAGTTTTTAAAAACGGAAATATTTTGACTCAGAATAAACACTTAAAAAAATTTGTATTTTTTGCCTTCCAGTAGCACACTGTCTTGGTTTTTTACCGTGACATAGACTTCTGATTTGAGACTGTTAATGCATGGTGGGAGTTGCTGTGGAGGGGGCACTGGAGTTGTACAACTACGTGACAAACTGACTGTTTTGAACCGCAGAATTTGTTGGAGGTTAACTAGTCTGTGAAATTACTTGCGTTACAGTTTCATTTCGTCCTTAGTATCGTAACACCTGTCCCCTGTTTTTTAAAGAAAAGCTTATTTCTTGCAGTGTTAGCCTTCTCTTCAACAGCAGGGAAGTTGAGCAAGGTTATCATCCTTGTGTCAGTGGGGAAGTACCTGAAGGACCATCATAACAGCTGGGCTGTGGTCTGATACTGCGTCTGAGCCCTGGTTTCTGGCTGGGATTTAGGTGGTTCATCCCAGTGGAGCACTGGGCGGGACTGTTGTACCCTCTGCAGGCGGACGCGGGTTCATGCTGCATTGCTTGTGCTGGTGGTACTTTCAGAAAGTAGTTTGCAACTATCATGCCTAAAAATAGCCTTGGTCTTAAACCAGAATTTTGTTAGAAGTGCTAACCTAGAGGTTTCAGATTCTCCTTTTTCAGTGTCAGTGCTAGCTAGTTGGTAATGAGTTTGCAGTACTTTTAGAGCAGTCCTGGTGCATGCATGGTTGCTCTGTTTTCTTGGGAAGAACAAAGAGCGCAGCAGATGTGCAGGAAAAACACTTGAGCTGAAATCACACTATGAAGGAAGTCGGGAGTTGTTTTGAAATGTCTGCTGTGCAGGGGATTGGGACTGCAGCTGTTCTAAAACATTGCCATACTGGAATATGGGGCCTTGAGGTTTATTCTGATTTAAATTAGCTTATTTTACTTCTTTATTACTCTGGATTTTCTTATCAAAATCAGGATGCTAGCACCTACTTCACTGAAGTCACGTTAATGAGATTTTTAAATCCTGCCAACACCTGTGGGATGAGCGGAGCTAATCCTGCAATGCTGCTCAGCGTATTGGGCGCATTGCTTCCTGCATGAAGGTGTCTTACGCTATTAAGACAGTTTGGAAAGCCAGAATCTGTGTTTCCTCACCTGCTGTGCAGAGCACGTTGTTTGCTGGAGCTTACTACTTCCATTTTTCAACACACTGGTCATGTGTTGTGCTCTGTGAGCGTGTGAAATAACCCAAAGCTGTATCTGCGCATGCCTGTATTCGCTGCATGTGTTTCATAGGCATTGCCACTAAGAACGCTGGAATTGCTGACCTGTGTAATGAGCTCCGTTCCATTTTGTTGTTACTTTTGAAGGCCTAGTATCTGGTTCCTCATTCATTTATCTCCCAACCTAAAGACACTAGCAGCTTATCTCCAGGAGCCCCAGGGGATACTGTCTGCACAGCTGGCACATGCCGCTTCATGCGCCTACAGGCTGACGCCTTGCCCCCGCCTCCGAGCGCCAGCCTTTGTACACCCGCTGCTATAGAGATGAACCTCGGGATCAGCTAGGTTGAAAGAGACCCTTGGGAGCATCGGGTCCAGCCGCCAGCCTCTGACCATAACAAAAACCTTCACTTCTCTTTAGTCTTAAAGCTTTTTTGAGGGGAAAAAAAGCGGATGCCAAGAAGCTGGCAAACGTCCTGAACTGAGGTAGACGGCGCCTGAGCCTCGCAGATGCACGTATGTGGTAGCGGTGGAGTTTGTGGAGCGTCGGTTCTTGTTTGACAGTGTGTCCATCATCGAATTGGCTCCAGTCCCTCGTAGCTTCAGTTTGAAATCTCTCTGCTTGTAAATACTTGTCTAAGAGTGGGGAGAAGGTCCTGCTGAGAGCGCTTGGAGGTGTTTTGAGGTGTCTCGCATCTTTTAATGCAAACAAAAGTTCAGAGGCTTCACTGGCCTCAGCCTGCCTGGTGGTGCTGCTCTGTGGCTCAGCAAGCTGCTTCAGCCTCTGCAGGGCTTCTGCTGTCCACCTTACGTTCTTTGCTCTGTAGAAGTCATCTGCTGCTTTTGTAGGTTTTAAGTCACTGATTGCTTTTGAATCTTGTTTTTCCATGCATGGCTGTATGGGCAGGGTTTGTACAGACATCTGCGAGATGTCGCATCTCTTTCTTCCTGCTGTGCAGTCTAGTGCACGAAGAGCTTTCCTTGAGCATCTGGGAGCAGCATCTGAGCCGCCAGGGCTTCAAAGGACTCTTTGTCAAAGGATTTTGTCAAGGGGAAAGTCTGTCCAAAATAGTTTTCAATGTTTGTATGTTTTAAGTGGGGAGGGGATCACAGCTTTCGGACACCCCTTCTGTAGATGAATATTTTAGTACCTGTGACTGCAGTGACTATACTGCCATGCCTCATAGCGAATCAGTTTAGTTTCTACTTTCCAGTGAGAAATGTGACTTAAGGGGGCTTTTTTTTTCTTTGCTGATTGATTTGAACTTGAGCTCAGTCTCATATTGATGCTTTAGTGTCAGAAAATCCAGAAAGCCAATATGGTATTACTCTGAAACACTATTTTAAAAGACATCACGGATTTAGTCTTGGAAAAGCTGTGAAACAACATTTAAACTACAGAATAAAAGTATTCTGTTTTCTGTCTTCTGAGCAAAAGAGTAATAAACTCAGTATTACGATAACTTTCACGTTTCAAGGAGTGTCTGATGTATATACGCTTACAAAGAAAGAGGTGCCGGGCATCGTGTTGGCTTGAGATCTCGGCAATTTTAACCAAGCCTTTAATCATTGCTTGTGCTTCTCCAGCCTGTCTCTCAGGGCTTTTGTAACTCCATTTCTAGCCAAGAAAGCTTTTTTTTCTATCGTCCTTTGATGTGTGTGGCTTTCAGGAGGGCAGGAGCCTTGGGAGGATGGTGGGGCACGGTGACAGATGCACAGATAGGTTTGAGCTGGCAGGACCCCTCTCCACTGGTACGAGAGATGTCAGTGGGTGAAGGCGTGTGGGTTTAGGTTCTCTGGATGTCACAGTCTGAAAAGCTGACTGGGGTGGTACGGCGTGGTTTGGTTTGCAGCACTTAAGTCAGCAGCGGCAGAGTGTGTACAGAGGTGTGGGCTGTTCCCTTTGCCTTCCTCCTGTGCCACAACTTGTCTGTTCCTTTGTATTAGCTTGTTGGGTAAGAGCATGAGAGCCCACCTCTTTCACATGAGCCTTCCTTTGAAGGAAGGTGCTGTGGGGTCTCCTTCTTCCAGACAGAAAGCATTACCCTAAAATCTTCCTTTTTTAATCGGAGCAGTGAGAGATGTCTGCTTCAAACAGAGTTACAGAGGAGGGGGACCCTCCTCCCTGGCATTGGGGCACTCCATCTGAAAGCGTGTAGCTTTCAGACTCCTGGGTGGATGACTTTCCCCTTGAGTCCATTTTTATGTTTTTATTGTCTTTTTACCTCTGAACGAGGTGGTTTTTTTTTTTTTTTCTCTTACTGTTAAAGGACCTTACGGTTCCCTCCAGTTTTGTACTCAAGTCAATTTCCTGGCAGTGCTTGGTCCTATAATGTGTACCTTTTTTTTTATTTCCTTATAAAATGAACATATGGCCGACATACTTTTGAGTGAATCTTTTTGTTAAAATCATATATAAAGCTATTTTTTTTCTAAATAAATGTTTAGAAGCTATATGACTAAAAAATATTTAACCTTGTAGAGCTCTTTAGATTTAGAATATATTTGTCAGTCAAACACATGCATCTATCATCTATTTCATGCTGTTTTTATTGTGGTTTTGTTGCTGTATCGATGCAGTTTGCAGGAGATTTTGCTGAAGGCTGAAGATGTAATTTTTAGGCTTTCTAGTAACAAGTGGGATAGAGAACTTACTGTGTTTAGGTGAAGTCTTTGGCAAAAGCTGATTAGCAGCAGCCTCTTTTAATTCCACCTCAGTAAAAATATCCATGATGTGTACTTCATGCTGCACGCACTAGAACAACTGGCCTAGAACAAAAATGATTCAGGTTTGAAAGTTGCTTTGGGCACTGGAATAGAAATGGGATGAAATCAATTCAGTTTATCCCTGCCTTAGTGTTCCAGTAAACCATTATGGAAGGTGCTTTCCTCGATCATTAACGCCGTGTGTGCACGGAGGGGTGACAGTTTGTTAACAGGTAAAGGACAACGACTGCAATCACGCGGTAATTACTCCATTACTGATTGGTATTAATCACTTTATTGTGCAGTCAGTAAACATTTATGTGATTGTTTTAGGTGAATTTGCATCGTTCTTCCATGTCCCAGGCGGCAGCCTCTGGAGATTAGGAGATGGCTAGTGAAATTGCCCTGCAGCATTGCGTTCTGTGGCTTTTGCCATTTTTAGTGCCTGGCTTGTTAAGGCCATACAGACACGTAACAGTGAAATACTCCCTGCCCACAGACGCTGTGATCTATGGCTATGAAGTATGAGGAAATGCAGACTCATGTATTTTCACTTCCTTGGAAGCAGAACTGTTATTCAGCAGTTATCTATGGAATGATTTTACATCAATACCCTGTAGTCTCATTCAAAATCATACTGGATCAAAACCAGCTCCCTCCAGCCCCCCTCGAAATAAACACTTGATCCTCCTCAGTGGAGAGAACCCTTGGGAGTCAGGCGGAAGGCTTGTTGTGCATCATGTAATGCTCCTCAACGTCTCAACCATGTGTCTTTTTTCTCTTAAGGCACCGCTGGCTTCACTCGATGACGGATGACCCTCCAACTACTCATCCACCCGTTGCTCGGAAATTTATCTGGGAGAACCATAAGTTCAACCTGAGTGGTACTCCCGGACAGTACGTCCCTTACTCTACCACTCGCAAGAAGATACAAGAGTGGATCCCACCTACCACAGCTAGCAAATAACAGCAAANAAAGGTGATTTGCCTCAACTTTGGCTTCCAGTGTAAATTGTATTTTCACTGATTTTATTTAAAATAAAAGCCTCCTATAACTGCTGTAGTTTAGTTTATTGAACAGAGGGGAAACGAAGCGAGGAAACATGGGAAGAGGTGGAGGACAGAATACATGGCAAGTCTGAATTTCAGCAAGATACTGGGCTTTTTATTGTATTATCAGTGGCTCTTGTCTTTATGTAAACGGGTCTCAAACCCTTCTTAGCATGCTAACAATTCCTGTGGCAGGCACTTCTCACAGTTGTACCATTCAAAAGATTGCAAATATAAACTTGAAGTACGTAATTCTAGTCTTCAGCCTCATCCTATTATGTTCTCTGCATGGCAGAGAATGTACCATTCCTGTACTATTTTAGGAAGAAATCTGCTTAAATATTTGCAAGGTGTTTTAGAATAAAAAGACCCATCAACGATTATAGTTTTTATTCATAAATTCTTTGTGCCTGATTATGTATTATAATACTGCTGCTGTATTATAAGTTTTATGCTGTGTATCACACCGTGTATGGCTGCAGTAGTCAAGTGAGATCTCATCCCCTAACTCAGCTGTACACCTCCTGCTGTGTGTCTCACAAGGGTTTGGGATGGGATGTTTACCCTGTTGTGACGTGACCTTAAGGGTTTGTGGACATTTGAGGGGACTTATGAGACAGGGCAGTGGAAGCAGGCTCCCGCTTGGGACGATAGGCCCCGTAGGGAAGGCTGCTGCCTCCCTGGGGCCTGGGTAAGAGACATCACTGGAAAACTCCCCAGCCTGGTACGGTCCTCTGATTGTTGTCCATTGCTGGATTCCCATGTCAGCAGCAAGGAGGTAGGAAAGAGAAGCCTCTTCTGCCCCTTTCTCCTCACACATTTCTTCAGCTCCAGTGTGGGTCTTCTCCACAGGCTGCAGTCCTTCAGCATGGACCTGCTCCAGCACCTGGCGCACCTCCTGCCCTCCTTCTCTGACCTTGGTGTTCTCGCTGTTTTCCTCTCCTCTGCTGTGCAGGTCCTTGCCCTTTCTCACCTGTGTGACCGCAGAAGTACCGCCATTTTGTCTGTGGGGGCCGGCCGTGCCCTGTGGTGGGGCTTTTGGATCCGGCTGGAACTGGCTGGGCCTCTCCTCAGAGGAGCCCTGACAGAGCCCAGCACCTGCACACAGCATGCTGACTTTTTAATTGCTGTAAACTAGTTCCAGTCTTTCTGTTAGTAGGAAGTAGCACTTACTGAGCTCTCCTAACCTATCTAATTAAAAAGGATAATGTTTAATCTACATTAAGGTAACAAAAGCACAGAGAACAACTGAAAAGCAAATTGTGTCGTGATGAGCAGCATGTGTAGGAAGATCTCGTGCCATGTTTTCATCCTGGTAGCTGAGCAGGCCTTAAGAACCAGATTTCCCAGAGCTGTTGAAGAGTTTCACTTCCTACATTCGTCTATACTTGCCCTACAGGCACAAACCTGGGTAGAGCAATTAACTCTTACTAGTTTTAGCCTCTGCTTTTTGAGTGTGTTTCTACCTACTTCACATCTCTTCCTTCTTTGTCATGTGGATTTTTTGGATTGCAGCCTTGACGCATTTCAGCATGTACAAGTGGGAACAATGTTGTGTATTTAGGTGTCAGCGATGCAGTAACTCTTTCTACACCTTCTGTGCGGAACAAACAGGCCTCAGAGCTGCTTCAGGTTTTCGCTGTTACCCAGCACAGAAGTGTTGAGGGAGCACAGAGTTTTCTGCAGCCTTGTGTGCAGCAATGTTCCACAGAAAGGTGGGAAAATGGTTCTTCCTCTTGCCCTGTGGAGCTGAAGCAAGCCTAGGGTTTGACAGCTGGGAAGTACCACCAGCCCTATTTCTGGAGAGCACCGAAACTCGCTTTTCCTGCTTTAAGCTGCAGGGACCACACATGCTGGACTTTAAGAGCAGAATTTCACTGACGGTGCCTGTAATGCTGCTTCCTTAAGGTAGGTTGCAGAAGGTATGTACAGGAAATACAGTGAGCATATGAAGGAACATAGCGGTCTTTCACAGGACTCTCTGCAAACACTCCGGTGATTCAGTCTTTTTATCAGCAATGTCCTTCACTTGTAGCAGTTCACCTTTGCTGGTGACAGCTGCCTCAGTAGATGGACGATGCTCAGTTGCTTTCTGGTCTAAAGGACATCTTAAATGCCAAGCTAGCTGAGTGCTGCAGCAGATGGCATCTTCAGCCAAGTGCAACTGAAGCAGTGAACATACCCCTTACACTAAATATGACTTTAAAAAGAGGCAACTGTCTGGCATGTAAACCGTGTGCCATGAAGGAGACAGCTACCTCATCCGGGAGCAGCACAGTGCTGAAACTCGCTCTTATTTTAAGTTGCGTCCTTATGAGTACCTTTGCATGTCCCCGTGGTCCGAAGGGCCCTCCCTCAATGGGCTGCTGCTTCCTCCCTCATGGCCACCAGGCTGCACCTCCTGCCCCATCCAGCCAAACCAGCCACCAGGAGAACAACTGAGAAGGGGCTTCAGGAGGCCTGACTGAAATCATCTCCCCATGTGCAGACCCCTGAACAATGGGTAATGCTGAGATGTGCCACGCTGTTCTGCAGCACAGGCCTTATGGTGGCTGCACCGCTGGCCACACGTGCCTCCTGCTGCTGCGTCCAAGCCCCGCCAAGCTGGCTGACGGTGCATGGCAGGACACCTGCCCCGTCCCCTCCACTCTCAGCAGAGTTCGCCATGACTGTGGTAGTCCAATGGCCAGGTCAGTGACGGCGTTACTGCACAGGAGGGCTTCATTGATGGCATCCATTGGCAGCATGCTTCTTGCTGGGCCTCTGGATTTTGATTTTAAGAACCAAAAGTCATCCTGGTATGCAAGTTTGGAGCAGGTGGAGATTGCCTTGCAGACAGATCCTGTTCTGTTGGTGAGTAGAAACAATGCTGTTCAATGCTCTGTTGAGACTTGATGTTGGCTTTGATGCTGGAAGCAGCTAATGAATCTGCTGTAGCTCTGTCTGGCCAAGCACTGGATGAGAGAGATGGAGGAGAGAGGCTGCACTAGCACCACACTGAAGAGCTTGCAGCAAAGAGTTAACATTTCATGACCATCTCTAGCTACTGTGAGAGGAGAAATCCTTGACAGGGGAGGGCATGCTGGACCACTTACAGAAGCCAGAAAGAGCGGGGAGGAGGCCTTGTCCTTTCCTACCCAGCTTTTGCTGTACTGCTACCTCCAGCATGCTTTGCCCACCTGACTCCTCAGGGGCATGCCAAGAGCACTCAGATACTCACCCCTCGTATTGCCATGGCACACACTCGGGCTTCAGCTTTTGGGTTGCTTCCAGCTAAGGTTGTTGCTGGGAGGTAGTCCTGAGTGGGAATTACAGGAATTACTGTTTTTGATGCAGCTGGAAGTCATCAGCCTGGATGACTCAGGTGTGTTTTCCACCACTGTGATATGCTCAGAGGTAAACCTTTGAGTTTCTGATCCTGCGGGGCTTGTTATTCTGCTGAATAACACCAAAGAGGCAGACAGGTCAGAGCCCTGGTTTGCCAGGAGCTTAAAACAACTGCAAGTCTAAAGGCACAGGCAGACTCTCTTCTAAGGGACACGGCTTAGTGATGGGAATCCATAGGTCAGGCCGCTGGTTGGACCTGATGCTCCTGAGGGTCTCTTCCAACCTAGCTGATTCTGTGGTTCATTTCCATAGCAGTGGGTGTACGAAGGCTGGTGCTCTGAGGAGGGAACTCAACCCACTCAGGGCTTCCCTCTGCTGAAGGGCCGGCACCAACACTGGGTCTGGATGTTTCCTTCCCCTGTGGCTTAGAGGCACTTGAACCTACCCAACATCATGTAGAGCCATGGATTTTGCAGGTGCTCAGGAATGCTTCTTGGCTTTGTTCATGTGCGGCAAATACAAAGGGCAGATTCAAAGCAGGGCTTTGAGAAAAAGGCTGTTTGGTTTTTTTTTTAACTTATATATGAAATAATCACCTATAGGATGGCTTGTTTTTTCTTTTTTTTTTTTTTTTTTTTTAAAAAAAAAAGCCCTTTGAGACCTATATTCATTATTTCCTTTAAGCATTTCACTTAGAGGTTTTGGTTTAGGATTGAACATCAGCAGTCTGAAAAAAAACAGAATATGAATACATGTGTACTGAGCAGTATGTGTACACACAGATGTGCATAGATACATATTTATGACCAAAAGTGAAGACCAAATTTCATACAAAGACTGTATTTCATTGCAAAATTATATTACAGAATTTCTAACAAAGAAAGCTAAAGTTTCTTCATCAAATTATGAAGATACACAGAACAAGTAGAAAGCTTGTTAACTGAAATCACCAAGCACTTCATTTAGTTCAGTTTATCCTGCACTATAAACCTGATAAGGCAGAAGACATTGAGTGCAAATATTTTCTTTTGTGTTCATGAGAGTGAAAGTAAGCGTTATGTTAAACTCTGGCTAATTTTCTAAGTGGGTATTTAGAGCAGGAGCAATGATTGATGGAGAGCTTCACACATTGTTTCTGAAGTCCAGAGCGTTTGGAATTTGTTCTGGTTATGTAGGATATGCAGCAATCTACAATTTTAGGAGTCTGTGTTCTACATCACATAAATCACCCACAAACTACATTACGTGCTTAGTGTAATTTAATCTCTGTAATAACAACACATACAGAATCTGTTTAGATAACCTGCACTGCAGTTAGCATCACTTCAGTAAGAAGCTCAAGAGACTTTTGTTTTACATTGATTTATATTGCTAGAATATCTGTTTCTCTTTGTCTATGGAGTAATTTCTTTTGCATTCCTGTAATGCACTACTTCATTTTAATGTGTGACATAGATTTTAAATATTAGTTCTAGATCAATTGGTTGTAGGACTGTTCTATTTCCTTCATTGCCCGAAGGATTTTTAGTTGATGGAATAGCAGTCCATCAAAACACAGCCTGTACGTAGCAGATGAAGTCTCATGTGGCTGAGCATTCAGACACAGGCCTATTAATAGTTTGTTTTTTGAGGGTAACCATCCATAAAAATTCAATGAGGCAAAACCAAATTCAGCAATATCTGTCCGTGTGGCAGTTCCCTCATGCCTTGCAGCAAAACAACATCCAGAGAAAGCAAGAGAACCCTAACGTGTGTTAATTTGAGGCAGCTGTGTTAAAAAAGAAAGGAGGATTTATCTACCCTGGGTATTTGGGAGTTCATGGGGCTGTGCAGCTTTCCTCTTTGGAAAGGAAAGTGCCAGGTTCTTAGAGCTTGAGCCTCAGGTACATGCCACTTGTCTGCAGTGCAGCCGTAAGACCACAGCTGGCACAAGCGAGAAGTTTCTGTTACTTGGCACCTCTTACCCTGAGCATCTCCAGCCTGACCTCCAGGTCTCCTGGCACCCAGCCAAGGGGGGGCTTTGGCCACCTGGCAGAGCTCCCAGAGTGGGCCTTGTTGGTGCGGATCTGGATAAGGTGCTGAATCCCAACAGCACTCTCGGCCCTCTGGATGTGTCAGAGCTTAATTTCTGGGGGTCTGTGCCCAGAGAGCCCATTGATAATGAGAGTGATCCTGAAAACAGGAACAAAAGTCAACAAGTGAGTAGCGCTATCTCCCATGTCACAGGCGTGAGGAGATGCAGGGGCTACCAGGAGCTCCACCCAGCATCTGGGAGTTGTGGTGGCTTCAGAGGTGGAAAACAAGTTGCTCCATCCAATAATTCACTATTTGCTGTAACTGTTAAAGGGAGGGAAATCTTACACTAAAATAAGCGTGTTACAGATCACACAGAGGGAGCGGATACGTTGAGTGATAAGGTCACGGCTGTATATTTAAACAGCAAGAATTTAAACCACAAAGAGTAAAGCAAGATTTTGATTTCTTACATTGAAAAACTCAAACCTTTTACTCATCTGAAAGAGGAAGAGTAAGGGAAATATCTGGCTTTATTTCTGCTGCCTTAGAGAAAGCTTTCTGGACTGACTCAACCTCAGCTGCAAGAGCTGAAGCCCTCGTGGGAGAATCACATGGAGCTTTCACCAGCTCAGACCTAGGGCTGAGATAAGAGCCATAGCTTGCAGGTTGGTACATATTCTTAGGATAGCTGAAAGAGCTCAGTCAGAAGGTGTTCATATATATATATATATTTTTAAACAAACAAAAAAACTAACTATGGCTATTAAATTGAAATCTATTTCCTGCTTTCCTGCAGTGCGTGCTGTACAACGTGCATTCCCCGCCAGCAGGATCTGGTTTCATCTTTGTAAATGAGCAGTTTCAGCGTGGGGCTCTCTGGCGTGCAGTGCTGTTGCTGTAGGTGCTAACAGGGAGTGTTAATTTGCTGTTTATCAGCTTCAGATGATTCCTGAGGGACTTCAAATGGTGGACTTCAAATGATTTCTGATGGATATTTTCTGATGGCTTTTTTTTTCCTTCAAAAAAAGTGCCTCACCCATCTGTTGGTCTTCTGGTTTTAAAGCTTGATTTGGCCATTGAAGTTTTCATTTTGAAAAACAGCAGAGGCAAATGCATCCTGGCAGAATCTCTCCAAACGGTGCAAAAAGAAGCCATGCTTAATTTAGTTCTTCGGTCAGCTCTGATGATTGGTAGCAGCAGGAATTAATTTGGTGCCGAATTGATTTCTGCCCTCTCGAGCTCTGTGCTGTCCCACGTGTCACAAGCTCTCCTTGCGGGCCGTGGGAGTTGCCGCGGGTGCCTGCCCTGTGCGCAGTGCTGTCCTGCAGCACCTCTCTGCCCATGCTGCCCGCTGCAGCCTCTCTGTGCCACAAGCAGCAGCAGGGCAGGCTGCTCCCCGGTCCTGTAGCGGTGTACGGCTTTTTACCTCTCTAACCAACAAAACCCAGGCACAGGGATCAAGCCCCAATGTAGCAAGTAAGTGACTGTTGTACAATGCACACGCAGTTGTCACCTTGCAGCTACAGCCTCTTCATGGCCGCAGTGGGCTGCCGGTGCCCTACCACCCACCTGCGCAGGCCAGCTTAAAATGGTTTCCAAAAGTGAATGCTGAAGCAGCCACATCTCTGTCACAGCCAAGCACAGGCCAGATTCTCCAAACCCAAGCTGTGAGCGCAATTGCATGCCTACAAAAGCAAGGTGGTGAGCAGTAATTAATCTGTGCTACAGCAGCTGTCAAATTACAGCAGGTAAGCTTTTGTTTCTTCTAAAACCCAAGTGGGATCGTATCTGTTTTTGTAGCTCCTGTTAGCGGCGATTGTAATTGCTGTTGGTGCTGAGCAACAGGAAAACACAAGTCGCAGCTGACAGCGTGTCAGCTCGGGCCTGGCTGCAGCAACGAGCCTTCTGCCCATTTATCTGACACCACTCTGGGCAAAACGATGCTCAGCTATTCGTGCCCTCATGTCACAAGGCATAATTATACAGTGTAATTGACTTCATGCACGGCAATTAACAAAATAGCATATTGATACCGAAATGCATCAAGGAAACAAACAGCTTTTATCAGCCACCATATGCTGCCTAGAGTCAGGCATTTAAAAGCTGCTGAAGATCAGCAGTTGTGCGCTGTAATTCATACAGGTCATTCAGAGAGGACGGCATTTCACAGGCACCTAGACAATGTGCCTCCTGAGCAGCTTGCCAGTACTAACAGGGTGCTGTGAGTGAAGTCGTACCACCACCCTGCCCTGCTTTCTGCTGCTTCCTCTCTGCCCTTCCCCTGTGCTTCAATTAAAAATGTGAGCAAACTCTCCTAGGAGAGAGTCAAGCATCCTAAACAGAGATTAATAAACACGCACACCATTCTACATACATTTGTACATTTTATACAACATTTGTGTTATACGGGGAACATTTGTGCTTATCACCTGAGCGGCTGGAACCTTTCACTCTTACCGGTGGCTATACATTTCACACACAGGGGACCTGGTCTCACCTCCGACATTGCCAGCAGCTCCTGCTGCTCTTCATGCACTCCCCAAAAGCTGTTCCGCCATGGGTCAAGAGAGCTGAAGCCTGGGGGCAGCGTGTTTTGCCCCAACATTTTAGCACAATTGTGAAGAGCACTGACAGGCTTTTCACTTGCTGTGCTGGATTGTTTGAAGAGTAGCTGGGAGCGCTGCAGTGAGATCCAGAAGCAATCTCTGCCGTGCAGCATGGCTTATCCCCAGCTTCACAGCAATGACTGCAGCTGGCAGCAGGAGGCTGGGAGCACACACGGATTTTGTACGTGTAGTTGCTTCTGTGTGCTGCCTCAGATCCATCTCCTCTCACCCACAGCCAAGGGGTTTCGTGCCACCTCATGCTTTTTCCATCAGACTCTATCCTCCCTTTTCATGCCAGTAGCTGCGTGCATGTCTCCGTCCCTGTCTAATCCTGCAGTTTTGTCCATCTCAGTGCTAGTACTGTGCTCCTCAACCAAGGAAGCCAAGTGCTTAATGCAATTGCTGCAATCCAGTCTCCTCTCTAAAGCTGGCCTCTCATGTTCTTTTCTGAAATATCCTAACAGGAAAGTTGAATGATAACTTGTCAGTACAAAGGAACTGAGCAGAAGATGTGAGATTTACATTTTGTCCTGGTAGTACATCATTCATGGCCACGTATGAGCAATACTTTTGTTGTCCCACAGCCACTGGAAAGATTCCACCTTGTTGTCTTAATCTGGCAGGCACCCATGAATGGAGCAAAACAGACTAATAAGCACTCAGAAACAGAAAGAGTTTTTTTAAAAAAACGAAGTGTCTGATTATTCAGTCTCTTCTCCTGGAGATCACTAACTATATTTCTCAGGTTTGGCTAAAGCATATGTTCTTGGAAAGCATCCTGTCTTTGCTCTGTAGAAGCATCTTTCCTTGGTTATGTGTTGTAATGACCGCTTGCCTCCATTGTAACAAAGCTGCGCCTAATTTCTAATTTAATGAGCCTATCTGCAGCTTTCAGCCACTGGATCCTGTTTTCTTTCTCTGCGAGCTGAGAGGTGATGAATGCCCAGTATTTTCTGCCTGGAAAAGCATTTTTGACTCGATTACAGTGTACCTCTCACTTTTCTAGCTGACAAGCAAAACCACTGAAACTCAGATCTGGCACTGAAAAGCACTTTTCTCATGCCATTTTTGTGGTTCTCTACCCTCCTCAATTTTTAATCAGCCTTTTGAGGATGAGGATTAGCTGCCAAGCCACTCCTGCACATGAAGTGTAAAAAAAAACTCTCCTCCTGCTTGCTTTAGTCCCTCATGTGCACCAAGAAATCAAGGACATGTAACAACTTTTTTTTTTTTTTTTTTTTTTTTTTTTTTTTCT
>VXAV01003492.1:311398-393715 GCA_013399715.1 Alectura lathami
TCGTCCCGCCGCGCAGGAGGGTGCCCAGCGCCCCGCGCCGCTGTCGGGGCGGAGGGAGCCGCGGGTCTGTGGAGCAGCCACCCGGGGCGACTCGCAGCCCCTGGCTCCCCTGCCTGCCTCTGTTGTTCCTGGCACAGGAGCACGGGTTATTGCTCGGCTGCAAAATCGCGTACGGGGAGAGACTTCAGCAAACGGAACGGCTCCTCGTTTCTGCACGCGGCAGCAGCGCTGCTTATCTGTCGTGGAGGGGGATGCGAGACTGCCGTGACGGGCAGAGGTGCGGCGGAAAGCTTTAGAAAAATAACGTGAAGGTGCGAGCTGAGAGGAGGATGGCACAGCAGCACCAGAGCTGCCGTGGAGCTGCAGCCACAAGCTGTTAAAGTCAGGAGGAGTCTTCTTCCTGACCGAAGAGAAGATGTGCATTCAGACCCTCCAGCTCCTAGCCCGATTTTCAGCCCTTTCTAAATGCAAGCATTAGCTCTAGGTGGACCTGGGCTGGTTTCCATCATTGCTGAAAGCTGGCTGTGGCAGGGAGCTGACAGTGTAGCAGGAGCATTATCAAAGAATGACTCACTCAATGGCTCAGGCTCCTTGTCCCGCTATTGCCCCTGTCTAGCTCTCGTTTTGTGTTATTCTCTCAAATGTTGTTGTCACAGATTTAGGCCCGCTTGCCTAGATATGCAGTAGCTAAGACAACTGGAGTAGCAAGGCATCCCACGGGATTCACGGCAAAACACGTGGGAGATCCGCAGCCGCTCGCGGGGTGAGTGAGGCGGTGAGAGCCCTCTGTTGTCAGCGCTGCTGAGCGTGCTGGGATGAGGTCTGATGGCTGCACTTAGCTTGGCAGAGCCTGAGCAGCGCAGAACAAACAGGATGATCTAGGGCATGTTTGTCCTGGAGAGGAACCCTCCACTTAGCCAGACGGCTAAAACCCACTGTTACGAATCTCTTTTCACAGATATTCCCAGAGCAGTGTTTTATGCTGATAGTGTTAATTATTAAAGCGTTTGGACAGACTGTGTAAGAGAAAATGAATGAATTCTACCCCAGTGTTGTGAATGATGTGGAACAAAGGCTTCATATGAATTTTGCCTATTCTGCTCCCCATCACACCCATCCTACCAGCAGGAGGAGTGCAGAGATCAGCAAGATTTGAAGTGTTGTGCTTTTTAAGGGTCAGAACGGTCTGCGGAATTGTGGGTACCAGGTATCTGAGCCTCGTTTCACTTGCACACCTAAATCACAGGCTGCACGAGGGCTGAGTCCAACTTTGAGGGTTGCTGTGCCCTGGCAGCCTGTTCTGTGCTGCACATTCAGCGAGCTGCCCGTTCCAGAATAACCTCTGAGTTCTAGGCCACTCGCACTGAATTCTTCTGCTGTACCAGAAGTAGCGCAGTACAAAGAGAAGTTACGCTCAGCTAAGTTTAGCTTAGAAGTGATTAAAATAGTAATCCCTAATTTTTAGAGAACACCTCAGGGCTAATGAAGGCTGCACGAAGAACCTTCTGAGAGAGGGAGGCTGCATTTAGGAAAAGTAGCAAGAAATTGGAGGAACAACAATCACAGACCTCACTTTGGGTCACGAGTGCCCAGATCCTGTTTTAGGGATCCAAATGGAGAACAGTCTCACTGAGTTCATGGATCAGGACCTTAGCGTGTCTTAGTAAATCAGTATTCATGTTGGCAACAAGCAGATAAAATTAATTTAATGCCGTGGCTCTCTAGGCTCAAGTATGAAGCCGCAGTGTTGACTGCTTCATCTCCTCTTTGTTCTCAGCAGTTCCAGAGGAGGTTCTTTCGCCTGTGGCTGAGCATCCCCTTTTTGCTTTTATATCTGTTAGGAAGGAAAGATGAAACCCCTGTTTTGTTGTTCCTGCTGTTGCTTGATTTTACGGTAACAAGAGGAACGCTGACATTTGGGACCCCTCTGACTTTGCTGTCCCTAAATGCACTTGATGCTTCATTGATTACTTCAAAAATAAATTAAGCTGGAGAGATCTGGGCCACTGAGATACAAAGCTGAAATGTGCCACGTTTAGTATGGGTCAGCAGCTCAGTGTTAAATCCACATTTTCCGTTTAGATCAAGTTTTCCAGTGCCATCTGTGCTCATAAAGGAGCAATAAAGAGAAGAGTTGCTTCAACTATGTCAGAAGCATTGTAAAAAACAGGATTTTATTGAGGAAATAATATCCTTGCTTGTCCCTTTGGGGGTGTACTGAATTTTGACTCTACCGTGGAGCAGTTGGGCTCATCGGGTGGGTGGAGTCCCTGAAATCTTAGCGTCTTGATAGAGCCGCAGTTAGGCGGTGTGTGGGGCGGCCTTTCCTTCACCCTCAGCTGAGCTGGTCTCTGGGGAGCTCCCTCAGCTTCAGTCATGGAAGCGGGATGAAGTCCTTCCGGCAGGGGTGACCTGTTCTCGGCTGTAGTGTGCAGGTGCTGGCAGTCATGGGGCTTCCCGAGTGACATAGTGGGGCTTTGCGTATCCTCCTCTGCACTTCTGCTCGCGGTGCAGAGGTACACCGTGGATAGTACACCCCAGTGCAGAGGTACACCTTTCACCTTTACTGATGAAAAGCCTGCCCCTTGCTTTTCATTCAGTGTTGTATTAGTGTGAAAGTACTAGCACAAATACAAGTGGGAAGAAAATCCCTGAGTTTTTTCCTCACTTACACACCTCCCTCCTCCCCAGCATTCAAAGAAAACAGGCTGGCATTCTTGCTGACAGAGACAGGCTGTGTATTAGACAGTGTAGGAAGGCGGTAACAGAGCTAGGAGAGGAGAGGCTGCATTTCCAGGCAACTAGTGGAAAACCACTTCTTCAGACCTCAGCATTTTTATCTGTTTGAATTTCTTTCAGCTCCTTTTTCCAGGTGTCTGTGTCTTCATTTACCGTAATAGCATGCAATTTATTCAGCCTGGACAGTCTTTGGCCAGATCACTGAAGAACGTATCAGTTACTAATTTGGAGTGGCTGATACTATTCTCTTTTTGAATATCACCACTGTGTGTCTTGCTCATTTTCACTAGGCAACACAAAAGCCCAATTCACATGTCAAATTCTGCTGGAGCTATTTGTTCAGGCAAGATGTACCCACTGTTGGAAATTAGTGGAAATCAAACATCAACAAGAAATTAGTATTTAGAGACAGCAAAAGGAGGAAATTACTATCCTGAGAATATACGGAAGATCCAGGCAGGGCTAAATAAAATGTGTATGAAGATGAAATTGTGTGTTACTTCTGTTTTTATTATAAATAATTTCATGTCCTTTTTTTTTTTTTATGTTCTGACTCTCAGTAATCAGTAATTACGGTTATAGGTAAAAATGAGAGAAAGAACAGACTGCTTGATAATGCTCTGTTTAATTCATAAGGCAGTTAGGAGGGACATACGTACCTTGACAGAACAGATCAGTGCTACATTGTGCCGTAAGCTTTAATCACCGGGTATCTGAGCAGAGTGAAAGGTTTATTTTTAACCAAGTTGTCATTGTCTGTTCTCTACAGCTGGTTGCGCAGAACTGTACAGACTGGGACGATTTGGGAAGAGGGGTGGCTGGCACTGCAGCTCTGCTGGGGAAGGAGGTGCCCTTTCAGTATTTTTATTTTCTCAGAGATTGTCTTCATAGCACTGCCAGACAAAAACTACACTTCAGGGCTGAAGTAATGATGAGATTTTTCCCATTCAGCTATTTTAGAGGCTCTACTATGTTGTTCTGCGCTGAGGGAATATGAAATGTGTTACAGTCAAATGCGTGACGACAGATCACGTACTTCAGCAGTGGACTTAGCTGAGCTGACGTGCAGGCAGTTTAGCTGGGTAAGACACAGGTTGTCCTGCACTGAGCGAGCTGTGAGGAAATTCTTGCTCCAGATGCAGTGGTGAGGATTTGAATACAGGTCTCTGTAAAGGCCTGAAGCAGTAGCAAAGGAATAAAAGAGACCAAGGCAATGAAGCTGAGGCTTGAGGTTCTGTGGTGGTGTGTGCTGTGGCAGGCAGCAGGCGATGGAAAGGCCGTTCGTTCTGCTCTGCGGCATAAACTGGGGCGTTCAAAGGGTGCGCTGGTGTTTCTGCAGTTACAGAGGTCTGAGGCTGGGGGTGTCACTGTGGTGTAACTAAATGTCATGGGGCAGTCTCAAAAATACCTATCATCTATTTAAAGTTCTCAGAATTATTTTCTTAAGATTCTAGAGTAAAATTCTTTAAAGTTGGGCAACGAGGAGCCAATATCTAAAGGAAACCGGTGAGGTTTATGTATCGAAGTCCCTGAGTTCACTTTTGAAAATGAGATTTAAATGCCTCACGTACTTTCAACTGTCTTCCTACTGGCCATATTTTGATCTGCCACCTTTGTTGGGAAGCAGAGAGGAGAGCAAGGAGCAAATGGCTTGGAGAGGAAGAATTTGGGAGTCACTGGGTGGTAAAAGATCTGGGGGCACCAAATGGAACTGTCAGACCCCAGGTTCAGAGCAGAAGGGTATGATCCTGGTATAGTTGTGGAGCACCTTCCCATTGGGAAGAATACTTCAAAGACCCCTGAACACAAAATTAACACCTCTGGCTCAGAAAGCCCTTGGCCAGCAGATCCCTAGCAGCTGGAAGGTTTTCTAGGGAGCATCACTCCCTGATTAGTCTGTGCTTAGAATCCTCCCTAAGCATCTGCCACTGGCTGCTTTTTCAGCCAAGATGCATTGATTTAATGTGAGCCAGTGTGCTCTTTACAGGCCATTGCCACAAAACTGAGCTTTGGTTTCCCCGAGATTGTTTGTGAGATCCTGAACCCGTTAGAGTCATACTGCTGGCTAAGCAGGTCAGCTGAGAAATGTTTTGTGAGCCTAAGTCGAGAATGTTCACATAACTTATGACTGAAGCAGTGGGAGAACAAACGGAGGAAGATTAAAATCTCTTATGCATGTTGACTTCACTGAACTAAAAACAGTAGGATTTTTAAAGTCATTTCTTATCTTATTGGCCTGGCCCTGACTCCTGTTCAGATGCACAGAGGTCAGGGTGGCTGGTTCCAGGCTTCTCCAGAGGCTGTCCCCAACAAGATTTCCCTGGCCCCATGTTCTGAGCTTGTGACGAAGCAGAATTTAGCATAAAAGACACAGAAGAGGGCAGTGAATACCTCTTTCTTGTGTATGTTCTCCACTGCTGGAATGTTGTCCTCGTGAGAAAACAATAAAATATTAATTAAAAAAAATATGTATCAAAAAAGTTTCCAAACAGACATAGAAAAAATAAAAAGGCACAGATGTGTTGATTTACCTTTTTGCTTGTGAGCAGAGGGGAGAGTTTTGCATCCTTTAATAAAGGTTGTTTCTAGGTCTGCCCAGTGATAAAACTGCAGTTTCAAAATGTTTTGTTTCCATTGCTTGAGGGTATGGTATGGCTGTCCTGGGTTGGGTGGCCAAATAAATAGAGTTAATAGGTTCACCTTGGTATGAGTTCTTGGTAAATAAGCCATGTATCACTGTGTTTTCCTGTCAGTCTTTCCTGCAGTAGTTAACAGCCAGTGCAAAAATGGATTTCTTCAGTCTGCCTCTTTAACACACAGCAGACGTACCTCTAGAAATCGGCATTGCTGGTTTGAGTTTTTGCCTCCAAGGCTGCCTGTTTCCTCTTAGAGAAGAAAGGAGTGCTGCTCTGGTGAGCGCGCTGCCCGCTGTGTCCGCCCCGCACACCAGCCACTGACCAGTAGTCCTCGTTGCAATGATTGCCTCCCGTGACACAGAGCGTGTGCCTCAGCGGGCTGGGCTTTGCGGTTGGTTAAACGGGGACACTCTTTTCACTGGGAAGTTGACCTGATGCGTGATTTTTAGGCAAATTTGTTTTTTTTTTTTTTTTTTTTCTNTTTTTTTTTTTTTTTCTGCTGTGGTCCGTCTTGTGTATGTTGGTGAAGAAACCTTTTACCTCCTTGAAGAGTAAGTAAGACTTTCCAAAACCTTTGATATTCTCCAACTATTATGTGAAAAATGGCTAGGGCTCACCTTCTGTGCCCTGCTGCAACATCTGTGCATGCTCTGACAGACCTTGCGTGGAGTCAGGACCCATAAAATGAAGACAGTGGCTCTTTGGTCACTGGTTTCCTGCTTCTGAACAACTGATCTTAAGCTATTTTAAAAAAATGCCTCACTGGCCCACATTCTTTTCATCAAAGGTGTTTTGAATAGAAAACAGGGTTTTGATGTAAAAAAAAACCTGCAGAAAATGTACTTCTGCTGAAAATACTGACTTTCCCCTCAAAAACTAACCTCTAGCTGAAAAATGACTTGAAGCTGTTTATTCACGAAGGGGAATCAAGATCTTTTCCAGGAGGGGAAAACATATTTTTCCCCAACAGCAATATAGTAATAATGCTTGCTAGTTTGATTCAGATATTCTACTGTTTTGTAAATAACTGTTTACATTTTTTTTCTTCTTCTTCTTTTTTTTTTTTTTATTATTACTAATCTTGGACATTTGCTAGCATGTCATTACTCATACCAGTAATTGAATTTGCAAATCCTTCAGTACTTCTCTGTGCTTTTCAGATGCACTAAAGGCTGTTCAATCAGATGTTCTCTTCATCTTTTTTTTTTTTTTTTTTTTTTTTTTTTCTTTTTCTGCTTATTTCTGGAGAGATGAATAAACAGACTTTGTAATGCATTTCAATTATCTTACTTTTTGCCAAGATATATTTTCAGGTAACACAATTAATTAAAACTCCATTAACCGTTTTAAAATGAAATATCCCCTAGTGGCAGTTCCTTGGTACTGGCCTACTTCAGTTAATAATTGCAAATGGATGTATAATACATATTGACTTGCTCAGAATTAAAAGAGGATTTTTGACCTTTTTCTTGTTCTTTGATGTATAAAAGGTGCCTGAAGAGATGCTCTTTCCTCTGCTTTTTTACCATTTAGATTCACTCAATTCTTCTCTTCCTGCAAGTTAGATTTCAGAGCTCATTTATTTGTTGAAAGCACTGCTGGTTTGTATAGATTTGGGATATCTTCTTAGCAAATGGATTCCCTCTGACATTGAGTGAGAAGGAGTTAAGGCACGTTTTCCAAGTTTTTCGCTGTTTGCATTAGCTCCCAGCAGAGGTGCCCAGCCTTGCAGCAGAGAAGCTCTGTCAAGCCTCAGCCACTTTCTCCCTTTCATGTTTATTATTACTGGGGAGAACTGTAACAAGAGCACTTCCGAGGCTGTAACTCTTAATGCTGTCATTGCAGACAATATGTAGAGTGAATTGACAGTATGCAGAATGAAATGTCCCCAGCTTCGACTGATAACCGAAGGCACATTGCCCTGACAGAGACTCAGCTATCCCTCCTTCTTTTAATATGTGATGCAAGAGTGTTTTTTAACTTAGCTCTACAACAGGTGACATTTTTTCAACTACTATTTTCAGATGTTAAAAAGTAGGAGTGCAGCTTAAGCGAGTAAGAATATGTATCTATATACATAGCACTCTGGTAATTCATACATGCTTGGGAAAAGTACAGATTTATGTCTTAATAGCCTGGCAGGCATGTTCTTGAAGTGAGAGCAAGTAGTCAAGACTGTTGTACTCTGCTGACAGACACTACAGAAATTGGAATAATTCAAGGAAAAGATAAACTTACTTTTTTAAAGTACGTCTCTTACAGAAATACAGTGACGGTGGAGGATGAAGGAGTCTAGAATCACAGGCAGTGGATAACAATCTGATGTAAATCCCCAGGCAGGTTAAGTTAGTCTGTTCTCGGCATGGTGCCCAGAGTAGGATGGGGGGGCAGGGATGAGGGAGGATGAATCAGCTCTTGTGTTTTGCAAGATTTTGCCTTCTAGTTCAATATTGTCATATTTTCTTTGCCTGAATTTATTCCTGACAGGTGGTGACAGAATGTTTTCATTAAAGAAATGCTTATACCTTCCTAGAATCATAGAAATCAAATAAAGTCTCTTGTGGCAAAGTAGTAATCACAATGACAAGCAGCCAGATTCTCTTTACTAGTTCTTTAAAGCTTTGAAAAGCCTCACTGCTGTACAACATCCCTTTTGGCTCAGCCCCAGTGCCCACCAGTGCACATAGGCTGCCCTGTTTGTTCCTCTCACTTGCCCTCCCCTGCCCTGAGTGTGAACAGCTGCCGGCGCTCAGTCCATCACAGCTGCCATCAGTCTTTGCATGTGCAGCCGTAGCGCTGTGGCCATGCAGACCCACAGGTGGGCTAAAGGCAGTGCCAGCCTGCACCCAGACAGACGTTCGCACTGCTTGGCTCACTGTCAGACTAGCAGCAGGGGAACAGACGAGAAGCTGACCTGAGCGGGCAGTCAGTCAGCCAGGGACCCACTGTTTCCAGCTTCAGCGCCATTTGCAGGGACCATGTGTGGGCTGGGTCTCTGTGCATGGGCAGGTAAGGGGAGAGGAGGAGGACCTGCTCGATGGCTCTTAGCAAAGCCCGGCCAGAGGCAGCTCCCAGTTGCTGGTTCTGGTGTGCTGAGCCGCCACCTCCAGAGCAGCCTGCCTGAGACAGGTACCCGGTGATCAGACTGGGTTTGCTGTGCTCTATGGTAACTAAATTTGGGCAGCTTATGATTTAGAAATGAAAGGACAAATCGCTAACTTGGAAGGAACTGTGGCATTGAATCAAATGAGGAAAAGTAATACTTTACCCAGGCTAAATATCATTTGTTACTTGGTTCTGGAGCTCACATTGATTTCATAAGCACGTTTTATGCCTTGGAATTGCTGCTTTAAAAGAAAGGTTTTGAAAGAACGTGTGTGTTCTCAGATCATCACTGTGCATAAGAACTGCGTTGCGGACTGTCCTCACCTGAGCGTTTGGTTCTGTCTCTTGCAGTGATCCACCGTGGCTGTCCCACAGGGTAGATTTTGGCAGTTTTGGAGATGCTAATGTGGGGTGGTGGAAGGGTAGAGATGTTCACCGCAGGTGGATTTGTGGTTGGCGTGGGCACGTGGAAGTGCATTAACCTCTGTAGGGTAGAAGTCAGTATGATGAATTAAATTCACGGGCCTAACATTGCCACTTGCTTACAGAAAGGCTGACCAGGTTCATTTGCTCACAGTGACATAGTTTCAGAAGCTCTGAGGTCCGTATTTTTCCGCTGTATGAGTTGTTCCATGATGACCTCTGTTTTTTGCGGGCACTTCCCCTTCCTAAGGTGCTGCTCCCACATCTGCGTCCTCCCACAGTGCTTGGAGTCCACCCAGCCATGCCTTTCAGGAGCCTTTCGGACTCCCTCGTCCTGCCTGTGAGACTTGCATCTCTGACTTTCCTTAGCTCTGGTCCCTTTCCCCTGGTGTGTTGTTGCTGTTTAGCTCTTCCACTTCCCTCATGGTTGCTCGTTTGCTCCCTTCTCTGGCTCTCGGTGCTGCTCCGTCTTCTCTGCAGTCACTGGGCTGCCGTGGGTAGCGGACATTTCTTGCCCTCGCTCCTTTCATTGGATCCCATTTCTTTCATGAAAGGCCCCTCAGAGTCAGTGCCACTGTGCGGTGTATCCCTGTGACTAGTGCCTTGTGCACGTGTCTCTCTGAGCTATGTTACGCTGTTTGGGTGCTTTTCAAGTAATAGCTAGGAAAGAGCTAAATAACTTACTCAAAGCCTTTTAACTACTAAGAGCTGGCTTAGGTTCATGTATCACCTGCAAACCTGCCTTCTGGAAAACAGAGCAGGAACTGATGTCCCAGTTTTCACTCATGATCTATTTTCAGACTTTTTCTGGTAGCCAGTGGGGTGTGCTGGTGCCTGGGAACCAGGCTCCTGCGATGCTTTTTCATGTGGACCCTACCTGCAAAAACGGAGTGACTGGTTAGTGAAGTGCTCTGTTTCTTCAATTGTGCATCTTGTGGTTTTGTTTCCTCTCTTAAGAATGCCAGGCAGATACTAGCAGGGGTGATTAGTGAGTCTGATGTCCTGGTATTTTTGTGTTCTTTTGTGTTTGAGATAAACTCAAGGGAATTATTCCTTCTGTGCAGTCCGTTTCAAAGATTTAAAAGGGGCAATGGGAAGTCATTTGCTGAGCTCACTTCGCTTGAGTATCTTGCATTGCTACCGCAGACTAAGAATTAGTAACTCCATGTTTCCTTTTATGGTGCTGGTTTAAACTAATTGAGCTGTGTGTGATTTGCCTTCTAGGCTCTCACTCCTACTAAAACCAGCTGATAATCAGTGCTGGTGTAAGTTGGGCATTAGTAAAACGCTGTTCAGCTAAACAACTTGAATAACATAACAAATGGTGCCATTCTGCATGCTTGTTCAGAGCATAGAAAATCAATCTGCTTCAGAGCTGGAGCCCTGCCACTTGATTTGTTGGTTTCTAGCAGTTTCAGACATAAAGCAGTTTACATTATAGTAAGCATAATCATGCCATCCAGTCATCAGCATATAAAGTGCACAGATTATGCTAGAGAATTACATTGTGGGAATACAGATGGATCTGTTTAATGAGGTACAAAACCTATTTTGCATGAAATTTATAAACCTCAATTATCCATATGCCACAAGGGACAAAGAATAATTCTGATAATCAGGCTTTCAGAAAATGGAGGGAATATTCAACATGATAAGCGTTAAGAATCACAACCTTATCTGGGGTAACACAAGGCTTGGATAATTGAAGTGCTGCTGTATTGGATTCCAAGAGTGCAATAGTATTTAATGTTTGGGCTCCAGTTCAGGATCCAACTCAAGACGATCTGTAAGAGCCAGTTAGGTCCAAGTGCTTCTCACTGCCACCGGTAGTCTTCAGTTAGCTATAATTTAGAACAGAGAAGGAGGGTTGGATAGCCTGCTTGTCAAAGAAAGCCAGTGTAAAATTTTACAATGTATCTGCAGACAAAAATATAAGAAAAAATAATGCGCTTAATTTTCTCAGATTGTTTATTTAAAAAGTAAATCTCATCTTTTTTGCTTAGAATGCTCGGAAATATTTTTCCTGCTCATTTAGGGTAAATTCTTCATTTGCACTAATTCTTGTATGGTACTATTAGATATAAAATGCTCAAAAGAGGAAAAAAAGACTAAAAATCCTCCTGAATCTTGCTGATAGAATGTTATTAATTCTGCATGCCGGTATTCACAAGTTCCTGCCGCCCTCCTGCCTTCCACTATCAGCACCTTTGGGTTTTTTAACCCATGGAAGATTTTTCAGATGACTCCAATGTCAGTAAGCTTCTCACTACTTTATCAGAATGATAGGAACTAGGTAAAAATTATCTGAAGTGGTACTTATTGCAGGGATCTGGTTTTATGGTTTTGGTAGGAATTAGCATGTTCTCCTATTTGAAACTCCAGTAAGTTTACAGTAGATTGTCATCTGCTCCACTGCAGAGTGAATAGGTGGTTACAAACAGATAGATGAACTAGTGAATGGATGCTGTTTTTCTGCTGAAGTGCAGCCTGGGTCAATTAATTGTCTCCTAAAGTGATTCTGTAGCTGACACTATTGCATTATTCCATATAGTGTGCTTGGAAAAAAAGTACGTGGCTGTCCATGCTCTCACTGGCTTTTTGCACACTTTAAATCGTAGTCTAAAAGGAAACCAGTGCAAGGTCACTACTGGGATGTAATGCTGGATCAGAAGTATTTGTAAGAAAGAAATGTCAAAGTCTAGGCTTAGGTGGTTATGCTGGCTGTCCCTAATGTGTTCTTCTGCATAGCATGTGGTAGCTGGAGGTGGGCAAGCCATGCTTTGTGACAGAGTCTGCAAAAATAACTTGTTCAGGAACTTGCATGTTCATAGCAGAGAGCTGCCTGACAGCTGAGGAGTTCTTCGCAGCGCAAGCGGCCAGCTGGATGCAGAAGGTCAAGGGGGACCTGAAGTCATGGCCTTGCTGTTCTGAGATCTGTTGGGTGCCTACGTGACAGCCCTTCAGAAGGTTCTTCAGTTGGTAGGCATTTATCTTCTGACCCATTTCTTTTCCTTGCACTCCAAATAATTGACACTGTACACGGACACACAACCAGTGTCTCATCCTCTGCACGCGCGCAGGATATTTGGCAGATAGGAGCTGTTCAGGCCGGGTCCTTATCTTTGTGTTTGAGAAGATGTGTTAAGAATGACCATCTTGCACTGTTCCCTCCCAGATTGTCATCATCTCCCTTCTTATACCCACCCTTAGGTCCATTTTGCCATTCGTTTAAACTGGTGCCTGCTCTACTGTGTTTCTTCACAACGGCCCATCAGTGGCTGTAGGGAATCTCTGTTGTTCATTTTACTGTAACCACCATTCGTTTCCAGTGACTTCCACTTGATGTTTCCCTGCTCACAAGCCTACTTTCCCAAGCTCTGTGCCAGTCTTGTCCTGCACATGAGATGTGAAAGAGAAAATTACTTATTAAAGTGTCTTTGTTGGATGTTAATGTGGCACAGAAGAAGAACAGAATCTTTATTGTACTACATGCCAGAGGACAGTCAGTGGTACAAAGCAGGCGTGGGGGTGTTACCCAGGCAAACGCTTTCAAAATACATTGTAAAATTGTAGGTATGGCATTTGAGCTAAAGTATCCAAGCACTTTAAGAGTAAGCTCTCTGTTGGAAAGTATCTGTGTCAATGATGTTAACCTTCACTGCGCTGGTAATTCTGAAGAGTGACTATTCACTTGATTTCAGGGGGAGCTGTGTGCTTGTGGAGTACGGATAACGGCCGGTCAGTGGAGCTAGTGGGAGGTAGTGTTTCAAAGCAGTGCCACCTAATGGTGCGTTTCAGAATAGGAGCGGGTGGCTTCCCACACCTGCAAAACAAGGCGTGTACATAGCTGGTCTCTGTGGCTTCCTTAAATAGTCACCTTCTGTGCTTCCTGATCACAGGAGCCAGTGTGACGTGCACCCATCCCTACTAGGACTAACTGCAGGGGAACAAATGCAGTCGTTAGCCTGATCCTCAACGAGCAGCCGTTCCCTCTGTACAGTTAACCATCACCTCCTGCCCCAGGTCCCTCCTTGCCACACCGCATGCAGAGGTGCATGTGCGGTCACTGTTTAGGACTCCCATTCTGCCGTGACATTCTGCTCCAGCCCACCGTGTCACAGTCTATAAGTCAAAACCACTTGACAATGTGCAGCAGCCAGCTACTTGCTGCAGAAGTTCTAGGAAAACAAGATGTTTCCTTGTACTAAGGGCCTAAGGCAAAGAGGGAAGGAACAAGATAGAAAATAACCTGCCCTTCACAGCGTTTCGCTATACAGGGAAGCAGCTGTCAGGATCACTTCCTGAAAGTGAGGTCTTTCAGGCTGTGGAAGCTGAATGAAAACTGCTTTTCTCCCCCTCCTTCTGTAGGCTCAATACTGAGCCACTGGGCACTGTGGACTTCCTCAGCTTAGCAATGCCTAGCAAATGTGGGGTAGAAGAAGAGAAGAACAGAAAAAATACTCCCACCAAGACTGGTGGTCAGAAGCGGGTTTTTTTAGTTTCTGCAGCTGACAGAGGAGGATGGAGAGGCAGCTTGCAGCCTGACGAAAGAACTGCTGTGGTGAGGGAGCTGCCAGCCAGAAGCTGGTAATATCAGAGACACAAAGGGACCTTATATAGCCGAGGAAGGGAAAACATGCTCCATGAGCATTTCTCCTCCTCCAAAAATCACACAGGCTTGTCTGGACTAAAAGATCTCTAGCTCTTCAGCTTGGCGGTCTTGACTTCAGCATTCCTGGAAGGTAACTAGACACACATTACCACAGTTGCACTTTCGTCCTGAACAAATAGGGAAGATACCAACAAATTAAAGTAGTATTTTATTGGTGTTCTCCCTGTTATCTTTACTTTTGTCTTTACTTTTTGCTCATCTTTGCTGTGTGTGCCTGTATTTGTCCTTCTGTAAAACCAAAGAAAAACTCTACTTGATGTCTGCGATGCCTGTCTGAATAATGCTTCCACAGGAAAATATTTACTAAGCAGTTCTGACATAGGGGTGACTTTTATGGCAACTCCTTGCTTACTCATGAGGCAGCATCCCAAACGCATGCTGTACTCTGTCCTGCACCTACATGGGCAGCAGTCACACAGCTTCTGCCTCTGATCCAGCTGGGACAGGGAAAGATCTCTCAACTCTGGGAGCAGAGTGTAAGCAGTGAAAGCAGGATGTTGCTAAAGTCCAGAGTAGTGGGCAGTGAAACAAGCCTCCATTTTCTCATTAGAAGAGGCATGTAAATGGTGGCAGATTTAAGATTATGGACCTTTCTGGATCACTCCTTGCAAAATAGTGATACATGCTGCCGTAAAACACACTGGAAAACACACTTTTCAGCTGAGGGGTTAAGCAGCTTGATACCAGAGGTAAAGAGTAAGGAGACAGTTAGCTGACCTGATGGAATTCTGGTATATGCAGTAATATGGAATAGTGAGTATGTGATATGGCATATTGTGTTGGCAGCATTTTCTTTATGGCTGCAGCCCATATTTATCATACCTACCCCTGCAGCCCTGTTGTTCAGACCACAGTAAATAGTTGCTGACTGACCAAGAGCAGGAGGAAAGGTTTTGAAGTGCTGCAGCCCTGCTGCTCACCGGTGCCTAGATTCCTGGTCCTTAAGCAACACGGTTTCACAGGCCTGGATGTGATGCTGCCCCAAGGGAAGACAATCTCAGAAAAATCCTTGCAGAAGAGGCTGATCTTCTCATTCTCTTCCTGCTCTTGTTCCAGTTTCTGGCAGGACAAGCTGCAGCCAGGATGCCAAAAGCTTGTCAAAGCTGTTTGGTTGTGTGGCTGCACTGAACTCCCTGCGAAATCAATTATGAATTGATGTATGCTTGTGCGTTAATTACAGCTACTGGTGCAGCTTGGAGATCTCTTTTGCCTGCAGTACCCATAACAGCTTGCTTGATTCTGGTTTGCCTGAGAAAGAAGGGTCACTGAATGACAGGAGAAAAGTACAGGAGACACTTTAACTAAATTCTAGGTTTCAAAGCGGTGGTTTCTTCCAGCAACCACAATGCATAAGGCCCAGAAGAGGGATTCAGGATGATGGCGTTCCTAGCCAGCCTGCTGAATGCAGAGGAAATTCATTTCATGTGGAAAACACGACTTGAACAGGACTGAGAAGTGGCACAGGGCTGTGGGCAGGGCAGAGGGGACTCACATTAACCACTGCCGCAGTGCTGCTCTGTGCAGTTTGTCAGCCAGCATCACCACTGTTCTCGGGGTCAAGGTGCCAACAATTGCAGCGTGGGTGCGATAAGTTGCATGCCATTAGATAGGCTTCGCCTCATTCTGTTGGAGCAGTTCATTTGTGTACAGTCCTTTCTTCTCCCTTTCAGGTACACAGACAGCACTGCAGCTTCCCCAAGCGTTGTGCAGAGATGGACAGCCCAGCAGGACTGCTGAGTTCCCTCAGATTCCAGCAACAGTCCCATTTATTGTGGATGACAGTAAAGCTTAAATATCTCATCTCTAATGTTAGCTTAAATATAGCCACTGTTATGAATGTGGTTTGTTCACAAAGGTGTGTGTGTTATGTCCAGTGGCTACAGAGATCTGTGAAGTCGACAGATTGTAAACCAGACTTTCTTTGACCATTAAAGGAAAACATTGAGTTGTTCTTGAGCAGGGGAGCAAATGAAACTTCATTACCTTTGATCTTGAGCACATTCCCTTGTAGACTTTTAAAAATTAAATTATACTATTATTTTCTGTTCTCATCACATATCCTATCCAATTTCCATCCCTTCTCATATTGCCTTTCTTCTGCCAAATATGGTGATAGCTCTCTGCAGGCTGCCTCATTTGACTGATTTGGCCAGCAGATCAAAACCTCAGCCTTGCCTTGATCTAGTTTTACAAAACACACAGAAAGTTCATTATATTTGAGGCCTCTTGCATCTGTCTGACTGGTCTGAAACCAACATCAGTAGTTTACTACTGACACATATGCAGATCGATCCTGGCAATCTGAATTCCACAGGGAGCCAGGCCAGCTGAGCCAACTCAAAAATATGGGATTTAAAACCAAGGGAAGATGAAAATGATGAAAGTATGGAGATATAAGAAAACAGTCCAGAAATGAAGGTCCTGTTACTCCAACTGTCTTGTAAGAGCACCTGAAACTCCACTGCCTTCTGTGATTTAGGGAGTGTTGAAACTTAGCTTCTGAATGTCTTGACTCATTTACTGGGGTCAGGTCCTTCTTGGGAATAAACTGTTACAGCTTTGGTGGCAGCAGGTTCACACTAGCATGCTGCTGAACGCCAGCTGAGGGGACAAGCACTTTGGAACAATTTTGCAATATACCTTGGATTGTGTATTTCCTGCATCACGTAAAAGAACGGTGCTACTCTGCCTCAGGGCATCCGTAGCAGCTTTTATACACAATGCTGGTTTGGGAGGCCTTTCTGTAATTTACTCTTTTGCTTAATGTTTTTTTCTATACAGTTGATATTTCCCTTTCATTGCAATAAACTTTTTTTTTTTTTNTGATTGTATCTGCTATAAAAAAGATTTATCCTGAATGGGCAAGCTCACTGACAAGGAACTTCATTCACTTCCCATAAACTTCATGTTTATCTGTGCTCTTGATGTAATCTTTCAACAATATTGTCTGTTCGTAAAATATAGTCTTCTTCAGATGCATGAGGGGTTTGTGGGTGTCACACAAACTATTAGATGTCAATGTGACATATATCTAGGGAATTAAGTAACTGCAATGCTGGAGGAGCTTTTGATCAGTCCAGATTCAGGTGAGTTGTAGTTCATACAAAAATTACAAAATGAATGAATGTTTGTGTGACCATGCATAGCTTGCCATGTCAGCCCGACTCTCTGATTGCAAGGGCTGGAATTTGGAGCTCCCTGCTCACCAGGCTTCTCTTGAGGGAAATGCATGGCCATGTAGAACCTGCGACTCATGGGTGTGGTGCTGGTTGTGTTCAGCAGCCTGGGTATGTTTGCGTTTATGCACTCTCACTCTTTGCATTATTAAATAAATGGAATAGCTTTACTCTTGAAGATTTCAGTTTTAGGAAAAAAGCTGACTTTGAAAAAATGAGTATATTCTGATTAGAAGCGTGGTATTAATGGAGTAATTGTCATCGCTTTGTTCTGAAGTCTCATCTGACTTCTTAGCATTTTAAGTGTGTAAATTCATTTTGTTGTATGTGTTTTAGAGACAGCAGTTGCTAGTTTGACTTTTTTTTTTTTTTTTCCCCTAAACTTATTTTACAGGGAGATAGAGTATCAGTTTTTATGAAGTATTTCTTACCTTGAACATTATGCTGCTGAACTTGAGAGACAAGGCAACAAGCCTTTCAAAGAGTCTGCAGGTTCTTTAGTGCCAGGTGTGAACATTTAGAAAGGGTTAATACTTGTGTGAGTAGAGAAAGTGTTTTTTGTTTTGCTTCTGATGACACCATTTCAGAGGCTGTATTGCTGGCCTTAGCCAGGTTCAGGAGAGCTCACAGGTTCAATGAGACTTGAGCCCATCCGCAGGTCATCACTGATGAGTGCTCGGTGGAGAACTCCACAGAGTTCTCTGGTTGTTTTCTTACATCTTTCCCTTCCTCTCCCTACTTCTCTTACTTCAAAACCAGTACTTTTTTGTTGCTGTTGTTTGTTTTAACTTGCCCTGGCATGTATGGTCTCAGGCGTGAAGTGGTGACACTGGTTTTCAGACCCTCCGGTTGGTATTTGTGGCCGGATTTAAAGATGTGCTGATTTTCAGTTGCCTCCAACAATATCTGCAGGTTTACAGCATCTCTGGTGTTCAGGCCATGAATGCTTGCTTACACGTGCATGCAGGATCTCACTGCTCTATGTGTAACTGAATATTGTTTTATTTCTTTACATTAGAAAACCTCTCAGCTTTGTGCAAGATAAGAAAACTGGAAACCGCTCTGTGTCTTACTGGTGTTTTTTACATCTATCAGAGCACTGTTATTTGTGACACCTGGACTATGATCTGCTTCTAGCCTCATTGCACCACTGGAAAATAGTCATGGCTTACTTTTATACTGTTTATTTTTAAGGCATTCAGAGCCTTTGTATTGCTGTCACATTTTTAGCAAACAAAGAGTTATTTTTTGGAAAATTGTATCATAAAGGAATCAGGCTGCCTTTCTCTCCCGTTTTACCTTGCAGGTGCACAAATACACAAAAATTTGTGCACAGTGATTAAGCATGCAGTGCATAGAATGCTGTACTGTGGATGCTTCTGGTGTGGGTACGTTTTGTTTCAGTTGCACTGTTTGCTGTATCCCCTGGAAAATTATTACAGATGCTGCAAACCGTATGGAAAAAGTTGTCTGCTTAAGAGCATTGGGTAGTTACTGTTATGTAGGACTTCATGCTTGCCTGGATCCTGCTGTGGGATCAATGTGCGAGTCCGGGTGAGAAGCTCAGCTCAAGTGGACGTGCCAGGCTTAGAGGTCTAAGAAGCACTATAAAACTTTGTCTTCCAGTTTGTTTTTCTAAGCTCAGCAGTAAATGCTTCTTCTTGAATACTCTCCACTTGATTTCCTCTTTCTTAGATGCCCTGCCATGCTCAGCAGGAGTGCATCAGAACTGAGTTCTTCGGTAGCTGAGCTTTCAGACTCCTGTTCTGTTGTGTCCTTCTAACACAGCACTGTGAAAGAGAAAGAATTATTGATGAGAGATTATGCTAGGAGCTGGGCTCTCTGCAAGAGACAGGTTAACCTCATAGTTTTGCAGAAACCAAACATGTCTTTTCCATTGCAAAAATGACTTTAAGCTGCCACATGCACTGCATCTTCTGATGCAATCAGTCTCATTTGTTCCTATACACTCAATTTTCAGAGGTTTAGGTTTTGTGCAGATGTTGCTTTTCAAATCAAAGCTTACAAGAAAGTCATGATGTACCCAGTGACTTCAGTGAGCTCTAGATCCTAACTTTACTGATGCCCGTCTGAGGACCAGAAGATTAAGAGGAGATTTGACATAGGCAAATCAGCGGATCTCTGTTGAAGGTGTAACATGTGAATCCTCCTTCTTCATTTTTCTGAAAGTTACTGCCTCCCCTCAGATTAAGGGATGTGATTTCATACAAACACTAGTCTGTGGTGAGAGAATGTAATACAACTTTCTGCTTTATATATAGCATACATAATGTGTAAACATACATACAATTGCAGTAAGACCTGGGTTACCCAGTCAGACACTAAAGTCAAATGGAGTAATTTTTAGTGCTGTCTCTAAAGTGGTTTCGGATCAACCCCTTACAAAGGTCAATGGCTCAGGGTTGACCTAGGGGGAGGTTCCTTCTTAAGGGGTATGTGTAGCTTAGCCCCCAGACTTGTGGCCACTGGAACAGGAAGAGAGAAGATCCACAAGCCTCCACAGGAGGGGATTATTTCCAATCACGTGTTGGCAAATCACTGGGTGGGAGGAGACCTTCAAGAGATCTCAGAAAATACTCAGCCCTAAAATATAAAGCAGTGGTTGAGAGGATTGGGCCTTCTCCAGGCTGCAGCAGCTGGGAGCATGGCTCCAGGCGTGCTGTGGGGTAGAAAAGGCTGCTGGAGGCTGGGATGAAGGAGTGGGGATTCCTCCTGGCCTGGCTATGGGGCCAGTGTGTGGTTGTGCCTCCCTCAGGCACAGTCAGTTCTAGCAGGTGCTGCATCTTGCTAGTCGGGAAATCTCATGTGCTCAGGCTCCTGCCGTGTGTCCAGCCTGCCTCAGCTCACCAGGTTGCTTTTACCAGCACTCACTGGGCCTGTCTTCAAGGGTGGATGGCAGTATTTGGAGAGATGTGAATACAGATTTCCATTTAAAAATGCCATGAACTTGTAAATTCATGTGGTATTTATTTTGTAAAAATAACAGAATCATGTTTATTTTACACAACAAGAAGTATACACAGATGAGAAACGTGTGTATTGTGCTTGTAAAGGGGGACTAGAAAGTAACATCCTCAGTGTAACAACCGTCTCTCTTGTTTCAGAAGATCTGGCGTGTCAGTGAGCTGTCAGCTGTGCTTTGTCCTTTTGGTTGGGTCCTGAGATCAGTGTGGTAGCAAATATTTAACTGTTGCTCAAAGCCTTCCTTGGTAGCACAGAAAAAAAACCAAAGGTTTATAGGGAAATGCAGTGCCATTCTGTGGTTTTGGCAGTGGAATTTTATTGCATTCGTATGACAATTTCAGGTCTGGTCTGTTCAGATCCATGTAGAGACCTCCAATACTAAGGCTGTGTGAATAAGATTCAGGTCCACCTCTCTACAGTGAGAGCAGCAATGAGGTGTGAGCCCAGTTCTGTGTTGTTTTTTTTTTTTTTCCCCAACATTTAATGAAAGTGTGGGCCCTAGTTTTATTTTCCCAAGACCACAGCTAGGATTTCCCAGTGCCTGTGCACTTGAAGCCAGCCGTGGGGAAGGCAGCAGTTGTGGGCGGCTGTGCTGAGGCCTGCCGGTCCCAGGGGCATGACGCCATGCACCCGCCGCGTGGGGCCTTTTGTGGTGTGCCCCGTGGCCCAGGCTGTGTCTGACCCCCATGGCTTTCTGGAGACACCAAGGGGCAGCCAGGGGAGGCCACAATGAGCATATGTTGATGTCATTAAATGTCAAACAGTCTACAGAAAGGAAGGAAGATCTGCTTGCCTTAGCTACAGCTGAAGAGCCTAGCCAGTCATTTGCATTTCACTTATGATGCAAAATTGCTGGCATTTTGTAGCAGTACCAAAAGCATGACAGAATAAAAGTGCTGAGATCGGCTAGTTTGAAGAAGATTTATTTTATTTTGAACATTATGCATCTTGGGAAACCTTTGTTGACTAGAGTTGGTTTTGAACCAGCCTCTTCCAGTTCTGGATCTAATCTCAGCTTAGAAGCACAAGGTTAAACAATTCTTTACACCTACTCTGGGAGTTCAAAAGAGGCTGCTTCACAGTTGCTGTTTGATCTGATTTCAAGGTCTGCCAGCATGCAGAGTTATTTTTTTGGAATAGTGAGATTTTTTTTTTCTGCTATTGTTGCTTCATCTGAACAAAACAGCAACCAAACCTTCAGGTACAGCACTCCTTTCTGGAAAAATATTCAAAGGCTGCGAAGTTATCAGTAAGTCAGCACCTAGCAACAGACTGCTTAGGATATGTATGTACTTGATGTGATTCAGTAATAAACAACTCAGCAATATGTACATTGCCAAATGTTTTCCCTGCCCCTGCAGGACAGCAGTGCCAGCTCTGGATCTGAGCCCTTTGATTTATATTTTTGTGAGTCACAGGTGAGTAGTGGTTTTGATTTCAATCTCTTATTTCCTATAGCTGGTGAGGTTTCTGCATGATCTGAAAAGAGGAAGATCCCACCAAATTAAACTGTTCTTTCGTTGCGTTGGCAAAAGAAAAGTAGAGCTAGTTGATGAAATGTGCAGAGCCCAGCTGGGTGCTGCTGGGTAGCCACCAGCTGGCTTGAAGGGGGGCGTTTGGTTGGTCTTGTTGCAACAATAATCAAGGATTCGGGATCTTGAGAAGGCGAAGACCTAGAAATGGGCTAGAAAGATACAGAAGGTTCCTCCCTTCCATAATAAAAAGCCTGTCCCTATGATCAGTGGCAGCAAACTGTCTGCATAGGGAGGTGTGGTTGTTGGGCTTGGTTGAGGACACAGACCCAGCAGCCAGGAGGGCTCAGAGCTGAGCTGAGCCTTGCCCCGAGCCTCCTCCATCACCCCAGGCACTGGAGGATTGTCACAGTGGCTCTGCCTGCCGAAGCACGAGGAGGAGCCTCCATGTCTGGAGGAGGTCTGGGCGGCTACGCACATTAGTGTTGGAAAAGCCCTATGAAGTGCAATAGAAATCAAAATGCCATTTGTTGTCTCACTTGTCAGAACAGTTCACGGCAAATATTTCCTTTTGAAGAGGACAGAAGTTTCTTTGGAGGTGCAGTTCATCATCATGTTCTTAGCATGTTGTTGAAAGGACTCGCTAGCTCCTGTTGTGATATTTCTAAGAGGTCTGGCAAGTGAGAAAGGAGAAGTTTTGAAAGTGGCTTTATAAAAATTGCCATCAAAGGCACAATATAATGAAAACCGGACAGGCTATGCTATTCTTAGTTAGCATCTTTTGCTCAGGAGAACTTAGGAGTTGCTACAACTATGACAGGTAAAAGTCAAATCACAAGTGTGATGGTATCTGTGTGTCTTTAACAAGGTGATTCTTTCCACATGGTGGCTGAGAGTAGATGAAGCATTTTATTTATTCTGCAGCACATTACGTAAATAGCCCTTTTTTAATAGTGAAGGGATTAGTTTCCCTTTGTGTATCTGTCTTGGGTCTGTTTATTAGGTTTGTTATATTAAATGATCTAGAAGTAACAGCTAAAGCCCCTGAAGATACATTCAACACAAAAAATAGGAAGAAAATGAAGTTGCAGCATGTATCTCAGCATGTTTTTTATACCAGATGAAATATTATGTGTGTTTACAAGTGCAGGAACTGATTTTACAAGACATAACTCGCTGAGATGTTTGCTTCGGTGCAGGCACGTTCCTCAGAGAGTGGGGATGGCAGGGACCAGAGCCCCACCGGGAGCCGGCAGTGCTCAGGGAGCAGATGATGAGTGGCCAGCGAGGCCAGGAGCACAGCAGCCATTGCCTGCACAGACGGGGTGGGCCCAGGGAGTGTTGAGGGCAGGGTGGGCGGTCAGGATGTGGCGCAGGAGGGCCTGTCACCTGCGTGCAAGGAGATCCAGGCACGGCCTCCACCCAGCAGAAAGCCTTGTCCTCTGCGTTCCCAAGGGGCCACAGGAACCGATGCAGCTGCCCAGACAGAGCTCCCCAGGAAACGTGGCCGTCTGGGCCTCGGGCTGCAAGGTGTGCCTGAGCTTTCTGTGGGAGTACACCTTCGAGAGCTGTGCCCAGGGAGAAGAACTGCTCAGCATGGGCACAGAGCTCTGGGTGGAAGTGGGTAAGCTGAGGAGGACCAGAAGGAGGTGGACAGGAAAAATAGGAGCCGCTATGTCTACTTAAACATATTCTCCAAGTTCTGTATTTTACATGAGTTAAAAAGCCTACTTCACCTGTTGCCTTTTATTGTTCTAAACCTTTTTCAAATGCCTTAGCTTTTGAATTGCATTGTTCTCCAGAAAATTGAATTCCAGAAAATAGAGCTTTCAAGCCATTAGTGATAAGGTGTATTTCCTGAGGACTTACTGGCTTTTCTTTTCTTAAATTTTCCTATGAAACATCTGAAATCCTATCCTGAGGCACAGAAACAAGTTGTTTGACTTTAATTTTTTATTTATATAAGTTAATTATTTAACTTACCCTCTTGCTTTAGCTGTCTCATGATAATTGGCCCCAGATTCTTGATATAAGCACTACAGGCACCTGCAGGAAATAGTAAAACAAAACAAACCCGTTCAACCTGTAATTGGAAGAGGAATACTATGAAGGCTGACCATGATACAGAGCTGTGCCAGTTGAAAGAAATGTATTTCCATCAGTGATTATAAAGCTATGTGACTGCCTGTATACTCTCAAATCAGTTTTAATCTGGGTTATGCGGGTAAAAATACAGCTTCAAGTAAAAGCAGTAAAGCCATTTTCATATCAATAAGAATGTCTGCCAGCTCTTAACACAGCTATTTTAAGCTGAACCCATTAGACTTGTATGTAGGGAAGCTCCAAGATGTGTGCAGAGGATGCCCTGAACAGGCTGATATGTCAACAGGGACCTACAGTGCCCCCAGAGAATTGGATTTCTCTTTCCTTTGCATCCTATACGTTTCTTTCCACAGCTGTGTGAAATGAATGGCAGTGTTGTATATTGAATTTGCAGAGAGCAACACACAGTCCGCAAAGCCTCCAATCCTGCAGCCCTGGACCTTTATCTTCTAACATGCTTGCACTTCATTTTCGATGTGTGCATTCAGACTTTACATTTCCCATCCAGACTGTATCTCCCCAGCTTAGTTTCCGGGCTGAATTAAGGTACTGTCTCTGACAAGGGGTGGTGAAAGGAAAGCTGAGCTTGCTTTGCTGCAGGGGAACAACCACCCCATCACCACCACCATGCTCATGTAGTAAGCGCTCTGTTGGTTACAGGACTAGGATGTGCAGGCAGGGCAGATCTGAAGCAGGAGCTGTAAGGCCACTGAACTTTCTCCTCTGTTTGCGTTTGAAATTGCCAGTACTGCCTGTTAAGAGCAAGAGTGGGGCTTGCTTTCTTGTACTTTTACTCCCTAATCTTTTTTTCCAGGATGGCAAGAAAGTCTGCTTTAGTTCCTGGCAACACTTAATACGTAGGTGTGAGCAAAACTACCTGATTTGTGATGAAATGTGCTGCCGGCTACAGACTTTGAGAAAGTCAGAGGGTCCTTAGGCTGTCTTAAACCTACTGACAGTCTGTATTATTCTGTGAGTTATCAAACATTGTTCCTGCACTTAGACAAGCACATAGTGCTCTAGACAAGCCAGAACCCATCCAATGAGACATGCTTTTTAAGTACATCGGTGATACCAGAACTGAAAAGGGAACTGGAGTGTCCTGCAGGACTCCCTAAATAGCCAGCACCCACATCATCCTTCTCACCACTGCAACAAACACAACACTTGTCTGCCTGCCAGGTAACCTTGCTGACCTCTAAATCATACACCTGCTGCAAGGGTGACTGAAGTGGAAGGTGAGAAGACTGCTCACTGCCATCAGAAGGTGGCAGCGTACCTCAGACTGTTACTGATGCATTTGCACATCGCAGTTAGCTGCCTCTTCTCTGTGACCCTGTTGGGTGTGCTTATATCCCGCACCGACTGCTACAAGAGCAGCCCTACTCATGCAGAAGCCACGAGAAGGAATATTATGTATTATAAGTCTCTGACAGAATAATGGCCATACCACGTCCCACTGTAGGTCTCCCAAAATAATCAGTGCTAGCTACTAAAACAGGAATCGAAGTGTCAGATTGTGTGGGTCTGTGCTCCCCGCTGGGTGTGTTCCCCAGCTCCTAAGAATCCTTTCCTTCCCTTCCAGCCTGCTGCTTGGGCACCTGCATGGGGAGCTGCACGTGGCAGTGCTGGCTGCGAGCTAGGAGCCCAGAGCTGGTGCTGTTAGAGCATGGTGTGTGCCGTGGCAGGTGGGGGTCTGCAAGCCACTGGAGACTAACACAGAGGTGAGTAAGCACGATGGGACGAGGAACATCGGACTCCTTGTGCCTTCCTGAAGATAGGTCTTCACGCGTGTTCCAGGGAAGCAGGTCCTTGGGCTGTTTGACTCTCACTGAATTGCTTAGCTGCACGTGGGCCTGGAGATGTATGTGAAATGGAGGGCAGCTACCGCTGTCGGCTTGTAGAGATGTTTATTCCTCTGGAATAACTTCTGCTTGTTGGCTTTCCCAGCTGAAATAGGAGCTTTTTGCTTTTTGTTGCAATTGCAGTGTCCCAATTTACAGCAGTGTGGGGAAGGACCATTGAGTCTTTTAGCTAAAGTAGATTCTTGTCTGAGTTGTTTTTGCTTTCAAAGTTCCTCTCAGAGTCAAGGTACCTACCTTCCGCTGGAACCACATTCTTGTGTTACTTTTCAGCCTCATTTTGTGCTCAGAATGAATCTGGCTATTCTTTTGCAGTCCAAACAAGAACATATTTCTGCTGTTACTTTTACTTCTGAGTTTTGACCCTGGGACTGCATATGGACAGACACAAACTTCCTGAAAGTACTTCTGGAATGAAACAAGCGTAAACTGGTGACTCGGTCGTCTAGCTTTTTCTTGCATTTGTAGAGGTGTTTCCCCTTACAAAACAGTCCTACAATTCCAGAGGTGATGACTGCAGAGTTGGATTCAGGCTTGAATTCATTGCAGGTTCATTGGATTTTCAGTGGCTATGGCAGGTTGTAAATCCTGTCACAGGGCTTCAGGGTTCAGTGAGGAAGGTGAACATTTCCTCTGCTAGAGCCGTCTGAGGGGGACAGCCCTGTTGGGAAGAAAGGTGAGACTGGGACATGTCTGCATCTGGGAAGATCAGATGTGTGAAACATTAGCTTGTCTTTCCCGAGGGAGGTGTTTTGTCAGGGAGCACTGGATCACAGTGAGCCATTTCTCTAGAAGTCTGGTTTCAGATTGGAACGGATCCATGTCTGGCCCGCAGACTGGAAAAAGAATGGGCTGTGGTGGATGATAAGTATGTGCTGTCCTTGGCTGAAATGGGTAACTGCGATCGGGTTGGCAAGCGGAGACATCAGTCACAATGTGACAGGTCCTGGGACTTGTGAGTTGCAGAGTGTATTTCACGGCTTTAAACTGCTTGCATAACAGCAGGAAATAAAATACAACTCTGAGGCTTAAAGTGTTTGCTCTGTGAAAATCCTCTGGGTTTAATCTTCTTTGAAACGTATATATGATTCAATGAGAATTAAATCTGAGCAGAAGGTTTATGAAGCATGAACGTATACAAAAGTAAATGCATGCACTTGGATGTGCACTTCTGCACGTGCTGCATCAAAGTCCTGATTTCCTACTTAAAAAAAAAAAAAAAAAAAGTTATTTGGCTCAGAATTACAGAAATTTAGTTCCTTGAAGTAATTAGGGCAGTGCATGTGTCCTGTGGAGGAGCCACAGGGGTGATTTTTTGCACATCTGTACAGTTGTATGAAATGGTAACTTCTCGTAAGCTTCTAACTCGCTAAAAGATGAGGTACATATATATTGGCTCACCTGTGTCGGTGGTCTTCTGGGACATGAGCGTCTTGTTGAATCAGGGCTGCAACTGCTCCAAAGTACCACAGTGGTTCAAACAGGACTTCCCAAGTCATGTGCCAAATTTCGGCACGGCCAGCTGCTTTGGAGATCATCGGCAGCTGTGAAAGAGGGGGCACCATTTGCTCTGCACAGAAGGGGACATTAGGGGGCTAATAGCATGTAATTCTGTTTTCAGTACTGCCTGTGTACTTTTTGCACAGGGAGAAAATAATCCTTTGTGGAAATCTTTTACATCTACCTTCTCTCTTTTTCCACTTGTGTTGAGGGGTGTGGTGTTAATCCTTAATGACATTTGGGGAAAGAATCCATATTTAGAGGGTTTTCTTTTACCCGTTTCTATTAGCAGTTTCAAGCTTTTTGTGGCATACTGTGTAAAAGATGGAGCAAAAGATAAACTGAACTGGAAAAATAAGCAGACTTGGGGAACCTAGAAGTACTAAAACCATTTTGAGCTCAGTGACTAACACGTACTTCGTAGTAGACAAAAATTATATTGGAGTAATTTCCTGGCATTCAAATGTGTGTTAGAACTCCTACTATTATAATTCTAGCTTCATGCTTCCAGTGAATAGAATCCAATAAATGTTACATTTTGTTCTCAATTTCCTTATACAGGCTTCAGTTTCAATTTACATAAATCATGTGCTGCGGGCTGTTTTGCTGCTTCCTCTGTCGTTCTGTATATTCTCCTGTACACGGTAATGCTTTGAAAAGATTTACAGTCTTTCTGAGGTGTATTGAGCTAGGAGCCTTATTCCCCACATTGATTCTCCCACTGTTAATTGCCATACTTTGTAAATAAAGCCAGCAAGCCTAAGCCAGAATATTACATTTTATGTGAAAGGTCCTCTTTATTCCGTGCTTCACGATACTTGTCTGCCACAGTGTTCTAGGTTATCTGTCTTTGGTCAACAAATCAAAATATCTTAAAAGTTTGTTTAGATCATGCTGTGCTCCTGAATGCTCTTATCCAGCAGTGTGTGCAGCCCTTGGCAGGCTGGGAGCCTGATGTTAGAGAGTTTCTTGTTTTACAGTACAGATGGATAAAATGATTTGAAAGTTGGTTCTGTTGCATTTTTCCACTTTCCTGCTACTTCTGGTTGTTTAACAACTGTACTTTGCTACTGTTTCTGCTAATCCTTGACAATGCAAGTATTATTAACAGATTTTGTAACAGCCAAGAGAAGTATGAGTTTTAATTTAACTTCTAGTTTCTCTAAATGTGGTGCCACAAAATAACATCACACAAAAGCTAACAACCCTTCTGCTTCCAGCGCCTGAACCTCGTAGGCTGGCCTGTCTTCTGTCTGAATCTGTTGGTTTCTTCCCCCTGTTAAAGCCATAGGAGCAACTCAGAGGCTTTGCGTTCTCTCAGAAACCTGGCATCGTACCGAGCGGTAGCCTCCATTCGCATCCTAGTTCTGCAGTTGTAACATGGAGTAGTAAAAGGCTTCTTTGCTAGCTACAGTTTTGTTAGCTATTTGAAAAAGAGAATGTGATAATCCTGTGTTTTAAAAGTAGGCTTAATTGAATCATTGGTAACCAAGAAAACAAATTAAAAGTTCTTTCACTAAAATAATTAATTTGCGCTGTTAATTTGCAAAAACCTGGGGGATGATGGGGATTGGTCTTGTGATGGGTGTTTAATTTGATGCTTCTGGTGCATGCAGTGCTCTAATCCTAATGACTTTCAAATGACAGAAGAAATGAGTTGTGTTCATCTGCCATCTTCTGAGAACCTTGCTGGCATAAATCAAATGCTGCAGTCAGCTCAGAGGACTGGTGGAAAATGACAGCACATAATCTCGTTTCCATGAATCTGCATGCTCTCAGCAGGTTATTACTGGGTTTCTTTTCATCCCAGCACATTCTGCGCTTTTATTTTTCTGTCTGTAACAACGTTTCAGACCTTGTTCATGTGTCAGCATGCAGCTGCGACATCAGCCAGCCGAGTGGGCACTGACCGATGTGGAGGACAGCTGGGGAGGACAGGGCAAAAGGCCGCATGGTGCCCCCATCCCCTGTGCCCTGTAGTCATAAAAGCTTTGTGTGCTTGTGCAATTAACTGGAAAACCATGTTGTTTTTAATATGTACTGGTGTTCCCTTTTACTGCCTGCGGGCACAGCCAGCCCCATGGCTCTGCAGCAGGCAGCCACCGGTGGGGAGAGCTTGTCCACGTCAAAAGGGCTTTGTGTTTTCCTGAGAACAGTAAATATAAAATATTTGCAGAGGCAGTGCGCTGCAGGCTTAGCTTCCTACAGGCATTGGTATTGAAATGGTGATGGTCTGTCTTCTCTGTTTAGAGATAAAGTTATGGGCATTTCAGAATTTAACTCCTGAGGAGCTGAGATTCCTGAAACAGCACTTTACCTGAGGAGGACATAAGTAAGAGAGGTTTGGTGTTTCTCAAGCATTTAGAGAGCTGAAATTATCTGCAGCATCTCACACTAGGAAGGATCTCTCTGTTTTTCACATATCAGTGCAGTACAACAAACAGGTGTGGGTCCTGGTGAAGCCCCATGCTGCTTCTAAGACATCTGTTGTTTTTGATTTTGGTATGCCTGGTTGCTATTAATTGACTCTAAAGGAGATGCTTTTCTATTTCTTTTGTAGCTGTTGGTGCTAGAGTAGCCACTGAGAGCTTTTGGACTGGAGGACTGTCAAATGCAGAGATTTCTCCAACTAGCAGCGACTCTCTCCACTGGCTTGTTTGCTTTGTCTCTGTAAGCGTGCCACGTTTACTCCTCCTCTTCTTTGTCATCTGAGTTTTTTTTTTTCTCCCTGTCACTTTTCAGTAGGAGCTGTAATGTCACTGAACCACTGCTGTGCCTCCCTGTCCTTTCTGTGTCAATCAGTCCATCTGGGACAGAGAGAACTGCTCAGTCTCATAGCCCTGTCTTTGCTCTTGCTGTAACATTGAAATAAAGGCTGTGAACAAGAAGGAAATAAGCCATGATCTGAGTGGGGTGATCTGAACCCTGGGCTTTCCTTGGCCACTCTGTGGTAGCCCATGCTTTCTGAGAAGTGTGGCGCCCAGGCCGTGTGCAGAACTCTAGCTGAAGCGTGAACATCTGCAGCTAAAACAGAAGGTTTATAGATTCCAAGATAAAGCTTATTTTAGGGTCATCATTTGGTTGTCTGCTTTTGCAACAGCACGACATGAATGTGTGTTTGTGAGACTGTCTATCTCTATGCACATCCTTTCTGGTCAAGCTGCTGCCCGTACCCATTCTTCATATTGTGCATTTGTGCATCTGATAACTTCTTTTCAAGTGTACTCTTCTTCATTTGTTCATACTGCGTAGCACTGTATTTTGGAGTTGGTGGAAGTCCGTTCCACCAGTCTCTCAAATCCTTTTAAGTTCTAATTCTGTCCTCCCATGTGCTCACAGCCCCTTCCAGTGCATGTTTTCTGTTGAGCTATCCAGCTGGAGACCGAGGAGAGTGTCGCATGGTACTGCCTTCCTGCTTGACAGTGACCCACTGAGAAGCACTTCCTAGCTGGAGATTTGTATTGTGAAAAAGAGCAGAAAGAGTGTGCAGAGAGTCTCCACTTTCTGTTTTACCAAGTAGGGCCTTTATCCTGCTGTAGGAGGAAGACTGATGTGGTCTCTCTCTGAAAAACCCACATAATCTTTTTCTTACACTGTACAACCTTCTGGATGGTTGCAAGGGGAGAGCTTATTTCCTCTGCTCTTTCCATGTTTCCTGTGAAGTTGAGTGGGGTCAGGAAGTTACTGATCAGTCAGAGTATTTGTTGTTCCCAGAAAGACAGCAAGTTTTCTGCTGAAGGGAAATTCCAGAGCACAGCCTTCCCCAACTCTTATGTGGAGATAACAAGCAATCTATTTCATTTTGATTTTCACAGCAGAAAACCATAATGATCTGCATTTTTACGGAAGCAGTTCCATCTATATTTTTGACAGAAGATTCCTGGCAAGCTTGCTTTCAATAACCACCACTGAATACTGTGTCCTTTTATGTACTGAATTACTGTGGCAGTGAAAAATGTGGTAGTCTCCTTTTCAAAACAGCGTGAGTCAGAAAGCAGAGCCCTACCTCTGATGCAGAAGGATGGATGTGTCTGTAGTTGTTACTACTGGCAGCTCTATATACATCAGCCCAAACTCATCCCACGTAGTTTGAAACTTAAATGCTAACTCCTTTCTATTTGCACAGAATATAGAGAAGTCTCCTGTAACGATTTAGGTACCACAGTAAAGTAATACAAGTTAGGTGGATGAACTTGGGCTACAGAGAGCAAGTAAGTGCATTTTGAAGTCAATGATTTACTGCACGCATTGATGCAATCACTTAACCTTCTGGAAGAAATGTGGAGACCTCGCTAAAACTGGAACGGTCTGAGAGGGGCTCTATCTGTGATCAGTCTTGGCCAAAAATATGACTGTGACTATCCAGAATGCTGAGACAAAGGAGACAGGCTGATCAGCCAACGAATTTAGGTCGTGATCCAAATTGCACTAAAATTAATGGGTGGACTGTGACCTCGTGAGAGCTGGATTTAGCTATAATTGATAAAGGAATTCATTAAGCAAAAGGCATTTCAGAATATTTTTATTGCTGTTCAGAACTTATATTTAGTTTAAAAGTTTTGAGAACTTAAAAGTTCTCTTAAAATAGCATTTGCCTATGGTGAACTTTAAATGACTGGTCTGGTTTGCGGAGGAGCAGAAGTTAATGAAATCCTAGTCTGTTCTTGTCTTTGCTTAAAATTGTCAGCCTCAGATTTCTTCCATACCTTTACTGTAGCAAATACAACCTCCTTCAACTTCTACCTTGCTTCCTCTTTTTACGTTAACATCTCGCAGAGTTTCAGCTCTCTGGTTGTCGGTGAGAGAATCACAGGATCAGGCAGGCTGGGCAGGGCTGATGGATGACTCTGTGCCCTCCTCTGGCTCAAAGCAGGTCCAGGTGGAGCAGGTTGCTCTGGTAATTTGCAGCTGAGTTTTGAGTTATCTCCAAGGATGGAGATTTGCACTGACTTTGAATCTGTTGAGCAGATGACATCCAAAGCAGAGCTCTGAAAGGCCTTGCTGTGATCTCAGTTCATGGAGGAGTATCCGGGATTTGCTCTAGCAAGAAGCAGGCATTTGTAGTTGTGGAGAGGCCCAGACAGACTATCTGTGCAGCACATACTGCGTCCTAACACTGCTGGCAGCCTTGGAGTTTTTGAAACAAGGAGAAGACTGTGTCTCAATCTGGTTACTGTATTTGCAGTAAGTTTTTGAGGTTGGATTTCTTTGTTTTCTGTACTGGCTGCTACAGAAGCTGCTTTTAGGTTGTTCATTTGGATTGATGAAGAAGACTTCCAGGAGGCTGTGATGGACATGGAGCTGTCTGAGCCGGCTGCCGAGTTATTTACTTTGATCCAGTCACTGTGGTGCTTTTTCTGTCCGGATTTGACATTGGTTTAGTAGAAGGCCTGTCTACATGCAGGCAGGAGGGAGAACATCACCTCCGACTGCCTTTCAGCAAACGTCTGGCAGACGAGTCTGCCGTGATGCTAGCCTCCATCCCTGCAGCTGTGAAATCGGTTTGAGTGGATCAGAAAAGCAGGGCCCTGTAAAGGTGACTCCTTTCGTGCCAGCCCAGTCTGGGTTGGCATGGACTTGCTTCTTCCAAGATTTATCTTCCTCATTTCTTGGGGTTGGGACCCACTTTGCCAAGGTGGGACTGCAGGCAGCTTCTTCCTCCCTCCCTCCCTGCCGGTAAGGCTGTGGCTAGCACTTGGAAGGACTGGGGCTGCTTTTATCTCTTGCAGCCTCCTGGGGATACATCAGTAAACTATGTGCATCATGTTATGGGAAATACTAGATACAATATTACAGCTTTATTACAAGATGCATTTTTTTTTATTATTATTCACTGAGCATCATGAAGATTAAATATAAAATTGGTTGAAGAGAATCCTTGTATTGCTAGAAGTATGAACCTACAGGGACACTCATGTACTGTGCTGGTTTTACGAAGACTTATTTTGGGATGATTATACTCAGTTCTTGCCTTTAAATACTGTTTGTAGTTTTTGAATATACAGGAGAAAGCTGGGAGAACAGGAACTAAGCGACCCATAAACCAAAAGTCAAAAAACATTGGAAGTAAATAATCTAAAATCTCCTGCATGTTTTCTTAAACCAAGGTCTTGAACCTCAGGGACTCCTGTCAGCCTTTTCTGAAGATGCTGAGATTCTGCTTTGACTAGCCCTGCTGCGCAGCCTCCTGCCATCTACAGCAGTTGAAACAGACCTTGGTTTGGGCCTCAAAACTCAAATGTTGATACTGCTGATTGACTTCTGGCATGCTAAACTGGCAAGATTATTAAAATTGCTTTTCACTTTGTTTCCCTGTTTTGACTGATAGGTTTGTTTGGATGTCATTAAGCTACTTATTTCCAGCAAGAGTACGAGCGTTGCACTATGAGCAGTGCAAGTAATTTATGGCTGCTTGTCTAGCAGTCCCAATGTTAACTTTTGTTAGTGTTTAAATTAAATGACAGCACCATTTTGTTCTGTTATTCAGTATCCAAACGAATTGATTACACAACTGCAGTTAAGACATCAAGTTTAATCTCTCCTTTTGTTGAGCAAGTTGGCAGTGCCAATGTTAGCCTGTAGTCTTCATGAGTTGCTTGTGAATATTTTATGTTGCTTTGCAGTCACTTAATAAAGTTAAACTTCCCAAACTGGAGAGAAATATTTTAATTATTATGTTTAGAATAACAGACCAGATGCCCATAGCATGGAGGTAACAGTCATGTTTTGAACAAAACTCACCCTCAGTAGAAGACACTTTGCAAAACATATCACAGTGGTGACGGTGTTTAATCTCAATTTTACATACGTGATGTAGTTCCTGCTCCAACACTGTTTAGGGCAGTGGTTATGCATAGTACAGTGCTTTTAGATTGCAGAGCTCGACTGTTCATTAAAGCAGTGCCTTAAGGAGCTAAAAGGTCCTATTATGAATGAAAAAATACAGAAAAAAACCACAAATACTTCCTGACAGGAAAAAAGTTAGATGCAACCCATCTCTTCAAGCAGAGACCGTATTACAGACTCAGCGTGTTCTTCCTGCACCAGAACTCAATTAATGAACTGTTTTTTTTATGGCTACAAAGAAATTAACCATTTCTGTAGAATGCAAAACTTGGGATCAGCCAGGGGGTTTGTATCCCAGGTCATCCTGGTGTGGTTTGGTAGCTGTGGAGGCAACTAGCTGCTGGGAGTGGAGGCAACAGCACCTGCTGGGTTTTGTGCAGCCCTCATGCCTAGGTCTGCAGGAGAAATAATAACTGGTTGCACAGCAGCCTGGGACTGAGCTAAGAAGACAGTATCAGTCCCTGGAGACTCGCATTTGTTTTTGCATCTCCTGCTTTCACCCTTGCTGCCAGGGCAATGCCTGGGCCCAGAACTTCTCTTGACCCTGGACTTTTCTGCCTGTCTGGGTCCAGAGTACATTTTGGGTCTGGCTTGAAGCCCAGGGGAATAAAACTGAGCTATGGGGAGATTAGTGACTGAAGGAGGAGGATTGAGCTAAGGATTCTGATTTGCTAGGGAAGTGGAGGAATTGTTGCATTTTAGGAGTAAAAAATAGCTTCTAGCTTTGTCTTTTTTCTTTCTTTCTTTCTTTTTTTTTTTTTTTTTTTTTTTTTTCCATGTTATATTTGATAAGGATACCTGCTGGAACCAGGCGGACATGTCAACACCAACTCTCTACAAGTAAACCAAAGTAGACCGTGATGCTGTCACGGCTGCCCAGGCCGTAGCATCAACTGGCAGTTAGGTGGTAAGTGCTCAAGTGAGAGTGCGCTCTGCGATGTTGGTACACCATGGGCTGAGGTAGGGAGTGGGATGGTCCCTAGCTGGAAGTAAATGCTGCACTTCAGTCATTGTATCACTGTAGAGTAAAAATCTAGTTAAGATACCTGACAGAAAACAGTGCAGGGAACATACTTACAGGAAATAGAGTTAAAATTACTTCTAAAAAGGGAGATGTAGTTGAGCGGGAAACAGACTGAAAGCGCTAGTGAGCTAAGCCCTGTCGGTATGTTTTAGCTGTCACTCAGATTTCCCTCAGCAGGGATTATGTTTTGGTGCTGGTTTGTGGCCAGAATGCCAAGCAGTTTGATGCAGAGCAGATCAGATAGTCTGTGAGTCTGCTGGTCTTACAGAACGCACAGAAGGGCACAAGAAGTACCAGGTGTGAGCAACAAAACCACCTCCCTTGGTCGTATCCTTAATGACTAATAAGGGAGGTCATATTCTTAAAAACTGATGAATCTGGAATAGTGCAGGACAAGGGAGAGAGCCTCTGTTGTATTCAGGTCTCTGGTGACGAACAGCTGAGGAAGGGAGCACGGAGGAATAGGGAGCAGCCACCACCCAGTGCGCTTTCTGTTGCTCTGCTGCACTGGTGTGTTTTCCTAAATTTGTGCAATGTCCTTGCTGAAATTTAGCATCAGCTTAAGTGACTAGCTAGGTTTGGGTCTTTGGATCCTGGAGGTTTTATTTGTTCTCAAGCTGAAAAAATGTTAGAAGTGGTTTTATGGTTTAAAATGAGGAACTTGGGATCTAAAGTAGAAGTCCATTTATAGCTTTATAAAGGTTTGAAGTTTTTTCATTTCTAATACAGTATGTGCTTAATGAACCTCTCTGTGTAGACTTAACTATAATGCAGAAACAGAAGAGTCCTGAGGCTCTCTGTGGCTAGGCTTATGCAGATCGGAGTGGCTGGTGAGTACAATACCCTTGCTGGCCCCAATATCTTAATTCAAATCATGTCAGTCATTAGCTGTTCATCTCTTTCCTCTTCTTTTTTTAGAAGAGGTACTGACATTTTTGATCTGTTTTTAATGAAATGGGTCCATTTGATTTCTCTGCGTAATTATAGTTCGTGCACATCTGCGAGAAGCGGTTTTGAGTTTTGCTTTTCATTTTTTCCTGTTCCAGTAAATCAATCACAGCAGAAAACATAGAGACATCTGAGTGGAAGATCCAAGTAGCCTGCCAAGTGCTGTAAGATCAGACATCTAGCAGACTGGGCTAGGAAGAGCAATGCCATCTGGACATGGACGGAGCTCTTACGACGTGTTTGTATTGTGCAGGGACATTTACAGGGTGAATGTGTTGCAGTGCTGCCTGCCAGAGATCTGAGGGCAGGCCCATGCACTTTCCAGCAGCTATGGGGGTTCAAACTCCCAGGACTAACAGCCTGCAGCTGTACTTCCATTAGCTCCCCCTGAGTTTTAGTTCTTGCTGCAGTTCAGTTCCTAAGACTGCATAAAAAAGATCACATTTGGTTTATTACTTTTGGTTCCCTGATAGGAGTCTGTCCCAAAAGCTTTTTCACTGACAACATCTGAAAGTGCTTTATCCAAGTGTAAGTGAGTGCTGGTATTCAGGCATGATTATTTTAGCCTTCTAAAAAATTCATCTTTTTAACTAAAATTGTTATTACAGCTCAAAGACTCAAAAAACTGCTCATGACCATTCTCCAGACGTGTCCCTGGCAGGCTCTAGAAGCTTCTTACTCTCGTTACAAACAAGCCCCTGAGGTAGCTTTGTTCATCTGTTCACGCAGCAGCTCAGCAGACCCGCTGGTTGGCGCAGCACAGGCAGGCTGGTCTCCACAGAAAGCCTGCTGTCACGCCTTGCCACGTTGCTCCAGGCAGGGAGCTGGGGGCTGGGCCTTGGGGTGCAGCTGGAACACTGTCAGCCCTCAGCAAGGAGGAGTTGTCTGTCAGGTACGCTGCTGTGATCAGCACTTGTTGTTCATTGCAAATGCTAAGTCAGTATTTTAGCCACTGTGCTGCTAGTGGGACCTGCTTTTCAGCAGCTGCCTCTCCACGTCTGGAGGAAACTTTGATCTTACCCCCTGTATCGAGGGAAGGTTGTATTGCATCCTGCCATTCAGCTGCGCTCTCTTTCCTTCAGCAGCTGTCTTGGCTTTAGGGAAATATAAATGATTTCTACAGTGTTCTGCTAAGCAGGACCCTTTTCAGGAGCTAGTCCAGCCTAAGTCAAAATGTGATGAGAGTGGAGTTGAAAGGAGAAAGACTTAAAAGCCAGCCTGTGCAGTAACCAAGCCATGAACCTTTCCCTCCTTCCTCTGGGTTTGTTAGCCCACCCCAGGAAGCTTAAAATCAGGCCAAGTGCACATGTTATGAATAGGGTTCTGCATTCTGAGTGCAGAGCTCTGTGCCGCCTCCTGACTGCTCCATTTTTAGCTTTGGAGTAATGTAGTGCTCTTATGATTTATTACACAAAACATTCTGGCAGCAGAAAGGATCAAGAGTAGGTGGGTCCATTATAGCTGTTATCTAATTCCTTTTGAATGTTAGAGACATTTAAATAAAACGTCTTTTTTTTGTTTGTTTTTTTCATGTGTGTCCCAGAGTTTGATTTTGTGTTTGAAAAGGAGCGATACATCTAATAGCTAGTTGACCCTCCTTAAACAGGATGAGATCTAAACACTGAACAGCAAGAGCAAAAAATTACAGCGTTCCCGGTAACCTGAGGAGGGGCAGCATCTTTAATCCCTTTGGTGTGACCGCAGAAGAAGCTGCTGCCTGCTGGAGCCTGGACCTCTCCCCAGGTCTGCCTGTGCTCCTGATGTTGTGGAGGTGGAGACTGAGCTCCAGGGGTGCTCCCTGCTGCTTGTCCTCCTGGTGTGTGACCACAGGAGCTCATCTGAAACACTCCTGATCAAGGTGTGAGTAAGGAGAGGGTGGGCAGGGACAAGTTTATAGCTGGTAGGAATTCTCTTTTCAGGCTCCAGTCAGTAAAGGAGAGCCGTACAGCTGAACGTGGGAACCGGAATGGTTGCAATTGGATGGAGCAATGGTAACTAAATTCTTGGTGAGCCACCAGCGCTGTCTGATGCTGCTGTCTGGGGAGCATGTGTTTCCCCGTGTGGATGCAGGTTGTTCACCTGAGGACATGAGGAGAGGTGGGAGGGCTGTGCAGAACACCTCTGGGATGCAGCTGATGCAGGTTGCAGGACTGGCCAGGAATATAAGACCTAGAATGTTTTGGAAAAAACAGCATTATAAAAAAGAAAAAAAAGACAAGCTGGTGGTTGTACTCCTTCAGAGAAGCTTGCTCCTCAGGAGAGAAGCACTGAAGATTGCTTTGCTCTTTTGTTTTATCAGGAAGTACATTAGTCAAATTCTAAGAACAAAAGAGTAAACCAAAGAACAGCCTGAGTGAGACACAGCCCACAGCCGGTCTGCCCTGCGAGGGCTCCGGCACCTGCACTCCCTGAGCACTGCCCGGCATTTCTTGGAGTGAGCGACTGCATACGGGGACGAGGAGCAAAGGGCTTGGCTTTCCCAGATCTAGCAACAAAATTTCAAACCACCATACATATTTTTACAGACTTTTAAATGAAGCTTCTGAAGAAAAACTGTACAACTGGAAGAAGAGAAAACTCAGCTCCTCCATGCAGTTTCTGCCTCCAGTGCTTTTCCAGCCAAGACTCAGTGGTCTGCCGTGGTGGTGGTGTAAGAGTAAGGATATTCTCCAGATCCTCCAACAGTTTTCAGTCTGGCTGTACCTTCTGCCTTCTTAGAAAAGTCTCACACTTCGCCCCCGCAGCAGTGGGCTGTGCTGTGTGTGCTCCACAAGCGGCAGTCAGCCTGCAGAGGTGGCTGCCTCCGTGTTTGTGTCCTGGCTGTGTTTGTGTCCTGGCCGTTAGGAGTTTGGCAGTAATAGCTACCAGTGATCAGTGATACGACATGAGCTGTAGGTGATAATGCCAGTATTTATGGGAGTTGCTGCGCTTTTGAAGTTCATGCAGGATCAGAAAATGGGTCAATCAGCATTACCTTAGTCTTTGTTTGTAGCACTTACTGGCAATGCAGTAGTTTGGCTTCACATACCTCACAATTTTCCTTCCATTTGGAAGAGCAGAGGAAGACTTGCGTTCATGATGTTCTAAATGTATTTGTCACGTTTCTCGCTCATCTCTCATTTTGCAAGGGCTATTTCTGAGCATTCATTGCTCAAGTTAGCGGTTGACTCAGTTTGTGAATCTGTTATCATATGTTTGTGAAAAATTGGCCCAGGAGACTAGCTGCACTGGCACTGCCGTTATGAATGAGCATTAAATGTATCATAGTGGGTCATGGCCTGATTTACCTAGTGCTAATTTGTAAAGCTGGTTAAAATCACTGACATTTATCACATTTATTCATTTTAATCTAATATATATATATTTGTTCTGATAACTGCTGCAATAGCCAAGGTACTCCATTTTTATTGTATTGTTTTTGGGAAGACAAGATGAAATTTCTTAACCTCAGAGAGAGAACATGCTCGGAGATTTAAGGACTTCTTTAAATCCTTAGTAGCAGTTGGCAGTGCCGTCACCTGGTGCTTCAGGGTGGGATGGCCTTCTGAGAGATGGAGGGCACTAAGTCAAAGTGGAGCAAAGTATTTCACCAGATTGTTCCCTGACAGCATGGTCACCCAACATAAATGTATTTTGTGGGTGCAGGGGGGTTGTCAGGTGACCTACTTGTCACTGGAAGCCTTGAGCACCATGGGGACGCTGTGCAAGGCGGCCTCTGGCTGGGCTTTAATAGAAGGAGAGCTCTGCCAGCTCTTCCCTGCTCCAGGAAGCCCCAGGGAACCTCTCCTCCTACTCAGGTGCTGCTGTAATGGGTGTGTGTAATGTGCTAGCAGAATAGCAGGAGTTCCTCCTGACAGCCTGCAATGCCAAAATACGGTGCGATGTCCATGCAGATCGGTGCCCGACCAGCTGTGCAGTACAAGATACAATACAGCAGTACAGCATTCAGAAGCAATGCACTGGATTTAGGAGTACCAGAGTTACAGAGTTAGTAATGGCCCGAACAAGAGGTCCTGTAACAAACTCACTGTTCTCTGTTCATCTGCCCTCATTGATAAACATTTATTTAATGACTGATGTGCTTGCTGAGCATACTACGGTGGTATTTTGCACTTGTTGCAACACGTTTTTTTCTTTGAATGCAGCTCTCATATGGGCTGTACAGGACAATGTTCCGACAAGAGCAGATTATCCTGTCAGAAGACTGTGCAGCAAGCTCAGGCTCCATAGAATGATATATCATCATTCCCTGGTTTTTAAGATAGCCACAGGGTTTAAACACATGGGCTTAGATCAGACAACATTGCTCTCATTCCACATATTGGGTGGCACTAACAGGGGAAGCCAGTTTTCCAGAAAATGGCTGCATGGGGTAGGTTAGTGGTTTTCTCTGCATGGTGTTGTGTGACCTGAGACCTGGGCTTGCCTGACATGGATTTACCAGGGTTTCTCAGGACAGGAGCGTGGAGGCAGCACCCAGCATCTATAGCAGGACGCCCTTACCAGCCGTGTGCAGGACATGCCCTGGGTCTCTCCTAGGTCTGTTCCCTGGCTGCTGGTCGCTGCACATTACAGATGGGACACAGCAAAGCTGCTTTGCTTTCTGCACTGTCAGTGGTACTGGCTAAGCTCCAGTAATCTGTCTTTATTTCTGTGGGGTATGCTAGTTTGCTTGGAGTTTGCCTGAGTGACGTCAATGAGCACAAGTTGATGACACATGGGTGACACATGCAGCAGTCAGGTGAAGTTATGAGGAGGGGACTGTCTGCTGCTGTGGGTGGAAGTGGGAGAACAACGTCGGGTTTACCTGACTCTGAGAAGGAAAACTGCAGTTTTCCTTATGTCATCCAATAGTTTTCTCAGCAGGAGGATGTTGAAGAAATGGGATCCCACCCACGTGTAAGGGATAATTGTCTATAGCAATTGGTAATGCAGCATGTGTGCTAAAAGCATAGGTACAGGGAGGCTATTAAATCCCTGGGGAGAAAGTAGCCCGACTTCTGCTTGGATTGTGAACCTCCTAAAAGTAATGTACTGTAATTGTGTTATTGCAAATATCAGTGAGCAGTTGCTCTGGGCTTCCCCTGACCTAATGTGGTTCCTGTGCGGAAGATGGAGTCTGTAGCATTTGCGTCCATGTCAGTCAATTTTTGTCAGTCATGCCGTCTGAATGGCAGCTGCTCCCCTCTGGCTTTGGAGCTGTGTCCATAAAACCGTGCGTGGATTGGTGTCATTCCTGGGGCTGGAGGTGTGCTGGGCTGTTCTCCAGCCTTCTACTGCTCCAGGTTGAGATTCACGTGATGGTGTACGTCAGGAGTAGCAGCAGATTGGGGGTTAGACCTTCTCCAGTTTATGCAACCTCGAAGAATCCGTGTCGAGGAGCGAGTTAAGTTTAGGAGAGTCAGAGGTGGAGACATAAAGCATGAAACCTCCCCAAGGGGCACGGGACTTCCCTCCTGTTTCCTCTGTGGCACCTCCAGCCTGTGCTAGCCAGGTGAAGGTGCCTGGAGCAGAGGTAGGCCCAGCTTTGCTGCGAGTCCGTCAGGCCTGGGGGTTACCTCAGGTACCAGTGAGCTGCGGTTCAGTCACCGGGCTCAGGGGGAGTTGTCTCTCCAGTGAAGGGGCTCCTAGGTGGTCCCCTGCAGTGCAGCACATCAGAGCTGCATGTTGTGGTCTTTGTTGGTCTAAAATCTCTCTGCTTATGCGATCCAGTGAAAATGGTGCAGTTGTGTGTAAGGAAAGCCAGGAGACTTATCAGCACTGCGTTTAACTCAAACCCTTATTTTGCCCCTCAGTTGTGTTAATTAGGTGCTGTTTTGAGTTCAACGAGGGATACGACGTTAACCAGACCTTTGTGTTGCTCTTACTCCTTGAAACAGTTCCTGTGTTGCAGGATTTGGTGTCAAGTTATCTCCCTTATTAAGGGCTTTCACCACAGAAGTATTTTTAGCCTTGTAAGAAAGTATTTATGGAAAAGAAAAGAACCCACTAGCAGATAACGAGAACTTCAGTATGACTTTCCCTTCAGCAGGTTTTCTGACAGCCTTTGACTTTGGCTGTCTGGAGTGTTTGTGGGGAAGAGCCCCAGTGTGACCATCCCTAGCTGGAGTCTGTCTCCCTGAGGTGATCAGTTTGGGTGAGCCTGTACCTCAGTCAAGGTCTGACCTTTCTTCCGCTAGGACCGGAAAAAGCTGAGAGGACTGAAATGATGAATTTTCTATTTGACACCCATGTGCATTTGTAGCCCTCTTCTGGAAAATTAAAAGCATAACACAGAATGCCCCACAAAGCGTCATCCACTCAAGCCTTGCAAATTTTCACCAGTCCTGAGCTGTAAATAACTCTGCTTTCCTCTTGCTTTCTGGCTCTTGGCAGAGTTGCTTGTTGTCAGGATGACTTGTTCAACTAACCCAAGCCCTTACTAAACAGGAGGCAGAAAAAGAGAAGTCTATAAGAGGAGAAATACAGAAGAAGGAACAGCACGTGCTTTTTGGAGGTGTAGGATTTAGATGCTGATGCTAATAATAGAGACTTTTCATTCCATGTCACTGGAAAAATCTTATCTGTGCAATATTCATTAGTGAGCAGAATGGAAACGAAAATTATGGTCGCTTCTGATCCTTTCAGACCATCCTCAAGGTTATTTGACCCTTTTCTAAGTAAGTGATTTCCAGAAAGCAGTGGTACACACTTCAAATATACGTCTGAACACTTTCATGACACCTGTCACATTTCATTCTAAATCTCCCATTCCCAGATTAGTTATACTTTTGTACCCAAAACCTTGAAGAACTTTGGTTGGTTCTTTTACCTGAAAATACAAAAGTTAGTTATCCAGTGATTTTTCCTGTTTTTTTTTTTTTTTTTCCCTTTAGTTTAACGACTACTGCTTTTTTTAGCTGTTTCTCTGTGTAGTGGCCTGATTTGGATTTGATTACCTTCGACAAGAGAGCTCTGCCTCACACCCTTCCTTTCTTGCACAGCTGAGCTGAATGTTGCAGGCATTTGCTTGAAATGGAAAATGAGAATGTACATGCTCTGAGAAAAAAAAAGTCTTTTTTTTTTCAAAAATGAGATATTGCAATGCAATTGCATTACTGATAGGACATGCAGCGAAGTGTTTTGTTTGCTTTCTTTTTTATACAGTTTCTGTATTCCCTGTTAGTTTTGCCTTTACAGACTAAGATTGTGATGTCTTCAAGAAAAGTTACTGATTATTTTCATTTTGCTGTGGGGAAAAAAGTAAGGATAGATATCTTTCTGCAGCTAACACATTAATTGGCATTGATGAGCCTGTATGTAAGTATGTCCCCAAATCTTCAGGATAAAAGAGCAAAAGCTTTCCAGCACGAGGCTTGTAGGAATATGCTGGAATTTATGGCAAAATGTGTAAGTGGTTGCAACAGACCTACAAGACATAGTGGCAAAATCTATAGTTTTTTAAAGTTTAGACAACAACAACAAAAACAAACAAACAAACAAACAAACAAAAAAACAAAACCAAACAAGAAAAACCAATCCAAGCCCCTTCTGTCAGATTTGTGGCCTCATTTGAAGCCCAGTTGAATTGTGCCTTTCTGGAGACTTCAGCAGGCTTTGGATCACACTGATATTTTAAAAGATAAGTATTTTTCTTTAGGGGATGCGGGCTAAGAGGCTAAATGGTAAAATAATAGAAACAGTAAATTAAGAGAGGGAAGAAGCCTGTTGGATCATATTCTTCATCAATACAAATCCTTCATGAATTTTCCTGTGGTATTTATGTGCTTCTCTTCACATGACTATAAATCACTTCAGCACTGAAGCTTCTCCCAGCTGCTGAAGGAGAACATCCCTCAGCAGGACAGAGCTGACTTCCCCAAAACTCAGCACCCACTCTCCCTCCCTCAGCCGAAACCATTCCTCTTGGTCACATCCCTGCTGACAGATCGCGCAGCATCTCGCCTGGAAAACCTGAGGTTGCCTTTGAGGACGTGGGGTTGCTGCCATTCAGGAGGTTTGTTCCTAAGCATTATCTTCTCCCCTCTCTCCAGCCAGCACTGCCTTTGCCTTTCAGTTTTCTTTTCCAGCAATATCTGCCACTGGCAAAGACTGCACACCAGCCCTAGTGCTCCCCACCTGCATTGCTCTCTTCTGGGCAGTGTGAGCTCCCTGCAGCGCCACGGGGAGGAGGGATGGTACCCCCAAACTGGGCAAGCCGCCTTCCTCCCAACAGCACAAGTAACTGCTGCTGTCGCTGGTGTTGATGGAAATGTCACTTGTGTTTGCATTTTTAAAAGACTAGGATCAGGTGTAAGGCCATGGCTCTGCAAATAAAACCACTTGAATTATGTATTTTGCTCAGTGTTTGTGTTGTGCCAGGCACAGTGGGAGCTTGTCCTAGGCTGTAAGTGCCACTGTGCTATAACTAATAAATAATAGCATCTAACAGTAATTGTTTCATTACTTCATGAGTCAGACCCTTTACTGGGGGATTTGCTCATTGACAAATGTGTTGTTCAGCTCTTTGTTTCCATTAAGGAGACTGTACCAGGCTTTGTACTGAGGTGAAGACCTGAAGTCATTCACAGTATTTTAAAAAATATAAGAAACTAGTCAAATAAGTTGGAGTTCTTGCTTTAGTGTTCTTTCAGTGCTCCAGGCAAGTGCAGGAGGTAGCTGGGGGTTTCCCATGCTGTCACAGCCCGTGTGTCCGTGACAGAGCAGTGGCCCTGCTGTCCTGGCAGGCTGGCTGACCCCACAGACGCACACTGCCCTGTGGCGTTCCTGGGGCAAGCTCCAGAACCAGGGGGCAGGCTGCTTTTATTGCTGAGCTGAGCCTGGTGCTGATCTGAAAATGGAAATTCTCCTCCTGATTCTGCCACAGGCGCTGGCGGTGCCTGGGACATGTTGTGTCTCTCCTAATTTCCAAAGAACCATGGGAATACCAGTTTCCTTCTGCCTTGCCCTGTTTCCTTCCACAGATGTTTTCTCAGGGAATTAGAATCACAGAATCACAAAATGGTTTGGGTTGGATGGGACCGTACAGCCCACCCAGTCCCGACCCCCTGCCGTGGGCTGGTTGCCACCCACTGGATCAGGCTGCCCAGGGCCCCGTCCAACCTGGCCTTGAGCACCTCCAGGGCTGGGGAATTAGGAACGTTTGCTGACCTAAAGATCCTTGCTTAACCTCTGCACGATGACACTGAACGTGGAGATGTGCCCTCTCGCGGAGGTGACAGGTCTGCTGTCCCCGCAGCTGTGCTCTTCCCTGCGTCACCAAGGAGCGGAGCAGCGGTCCTGCCAGGGCAGGGCTCGTGTGCGAGTATCGCTGTGCTAACTCCTTATTGCACAGGCAATTTTGAACAGCTATAAAGTGTTTTTTTACATTGTGAATGAATCTTTGTTTGACAGCGGAATGGCGCTTTTCTCCAGGATGTTTTTCAGTGCAGATTTCGTCTTTCATGCTGGTCACAAACCTGCATCTCTCCACTTCTATTAATTGCAGTGAGTGAATGCTGAGTCAATGGGTTAATCTCTGCTGTTACGTCAGACTGATTCTCCTCCAGAAAACTGGATAGCATGTCATTTTTTTTTCAATGACGAGATATGAAGTGGATTGAAATGAGAGGAAATTGTGCCATATGGTGCTCGTGCTCCATAACTCCCATTTCCCACTCTGCTCGCTGTGGCTCTGCTCCTGTCTCCAGCAGATGATTTCTATGGGCAGGTCTGCGTGCAGGCAAGACATGGCCAGCGCCTGTCTCCAGCTAAGGGATGATGGCAGTCTCTCCCGACCTGCCTTCTGGCATACAAGAGGAAAATTGTGGCACTTGTTTCCTGCCTGTGCTTTTGGCATAATCTCCATGACAGTCCTAGCCCTGATTTCAGCCTGGTAGCACGTTGGAAGATTATCCACATTAGGATATGAACATGAACCCAGAAGCCATCAAATTGCTTTCTGTGTGTTCACCCCTACCCACCAGCTGAGTCCCAGCAGCTGTGTGAGTGCCTGCTCTAGGGCCAGCCCCCTGCCAGGTGTGATCTTTTGGCTTAAAGCACCCCTTAACTGCAGGTCCCCTTCCTGCAGTGCTGAGCAGAGCTCTGGTCTAGTGACTGGCTTTCTTGTAGCCAGATACCACCAGTGTGACTTCTCAAACCATGCAAAAAAAACAACACACTGAGAGGTAAAACAAAGACAAGTGTTGGGATCAAACAGGTCTGAAATTTCCTTGGACCAAAACCTGTTTTACCGTGTGCAGCTGAAGTCTCCCTTGAACTCCAGTTGAGCCAGAATTAACTGAAATGCCAGTTTAAACAATGTTAACTTTGAATTGTATTTTAAAATTTTTAGATTTTGATACATCAGTTGTCTTGGAAGGAAGGGGAGAGTTCAGATCTGACTGATAAAAATGTCACTTTGTTTTGATCTCTTCTTTTACCTTCCTAGTCTTGTAGCATAAGCTAACTCAAGTTTTAAAATGTAGGGAAGTTAAGGATTTTTGTAAAAGTCAGAACCACGCAGAGCATTCCCATTTTTTTTTTCCCTCAAATTGAGTTTTCCCATAAATGAAGCATTTTAGGAACAGTCTATTTTAATAAATCTATCAACAAGAAAAATCCCTTGAAAATGCTCAGGTAGGTTTCCAGTAAATGATATTCCACTTTTATCAGCTATTTTGGTAGGATAAAGACCAACCAAAAGGACAGTGCATATGGTTTGTTTCCCAGAGTTGTTTTCATGCAGTCCTTTTCATAGCTCAATACCAAATGCTCCAGAAGCAGTGACTTCTGTTTAAGGAGGAAGCACAACTACAGAGCAGGTGGCCACAGTTTCCAGAAAGGCTCACCTATGGTTGTAAGGCTGTCTAGAACTAGGAGGACTCTGGTCCCCTGCTGCTTGGCTCAGCCTCTGGTAGTGCAGCCCTTCCCAGGCAGACAGAAGGGATCTCCGCCCATCTGGAGTGAACGTTTGCTGAAGACTTTCAGTGCCAAAAATAATCATGTAGCGGTTTCTTTTTAATCATGTTGATTAAATGCAGATGCTGTGCTCTGCACTGTCCAAGAAACAGATTTCACATCTGTCTCAGCAAGTCAGTAGCTTCCTGCACGAAATACCACAACCAATTCATGCGAATAAAGTTACACAGGTGCAAGAATGTTTGCAGGGCCTTGCTCAAAAAGAAAATGTTTGTGACCTCATTCACAAGCTGAAAATATCCCACACTGTAACCAAAAAGGTCTTGAATTGTAATGTGACTGTCACTGGCAACTTCTGGTTTTGTTTTCAGCGTACACCTTTGTGCTCCGTGAGGGGACAAAAACTTTCCGTAAGCGGGATTCAAATGTGCTGTTACGAACTTCTGTAATGGAAAGAAGTCTGTTAAGTATGATATGTAGAAGACTTTTTTTTTTCCATATTCAAATTTTAGTGGGTACAGGGACGGAGGTAAAGTTAGCATTTATGTATTATTTATCTACTTTGTAATCTTTAGGACTAGCTGTAGTTGTAATCTGTTTCTCATTTTACTTTTCAGAGTGCCACTATAATTAGAATCTGAAGAAGTGGTATTTTGGGGCGAATAGCAGAACTGCTAAAGTCAAGTGTTTTAAAAAAAGTGCTGGGTTAGCTGTCTTTCCCAGACCAAGAGACTAACCAAAAAAAAAAAAAACCAAGAAAAGAAAACAGACTCTTGTCATTTGTCTTGTGATTTCTGAGCCTTCAGATGTGCTGAGATCACGTTTCACTTTTTCTCTAAAAGAGTTGAGGTGTTGCATTGTTCTTTTCCATGGTGACATGGATTGAGGAACTGGGTCCTTCAGCACCGGTGTTTGTGATTCATCTTAAAATTGTGAGTGCTGGGACATGTGCTGGAGGGCTTGCATTCCTAGGCCAGTAATTTCACAGTCCTTTCAGTGTTTGAGCAGAGATGAGTATCTGACCTGGGCTGAATTCTTTGTATATAATTTGAAAAAAAAAAAAAAACAACAACCATCAGTTCACCCGTTTTGAGGGCAAGATTAAGGAAAATGGTTTGGTGTTGTCTGTTTGCTGGTCTTTCAGACCCACGGCTTCAAAACACAGGCCTAGAAGCACAGATATCCATGCTGTCCCTCACCCCTTGCTGACCCAGGGGTTGAGGAGCTCTCTGAGTGGTGCTGATGGGTTCATCTCCCTCTCAGGGCAGCTAAGCACTAGACTGCTCGTTCCGAGAGGGCTGTGGGATGCGGCGTGGTGTGCTGGCATCTAGCCTGGAAGGGGAAGGATGAGGACATTTCCTTTTCTGTGCAGGCAGGTAGCCCTAGACCACCAGTTTTGGCCCCAAAAAGGAGTCAGGTGTGGAAGTCTTAGTTCTGGGAAAGGCTTAAATCAGAGCTGACAAACACACGGGAGTCCAGGAAGCCAGACTTTAGTCCTGCTCCTTGGAGAAACTTCTGTCTCCTTAGAAAATTTTCAGAAGAACTGAGTGATCCAACTGCAAACCATATCAATCAGAGGTGCACTTTGGAATGTGGTAAGTGCTGCAAAAGTGCTAAGTTCTGTGTGAAAGGAAAGCAAAATCGGTGGATATTGCGGCACTGGTATTTGTGTCTCATTTTCCCTCCTGTAAAATTGTACCCTGTTACTTTCTAATGCATTTGAGATAATTCTAGGAAGTTTGAGAACTCTGGGAGTCTGCTGTAATGCCCACAGTATTGCCCTTGGAGAAGTGCAGGGGACAGGGAGTGGGTGGTGGCTTTATAAAAGACGGAAGATGCGGTTAGAATGGTAGATGGATGGCAGCAACGAATGCCATTGCCTTCCTTGAGAGGAGGGATGCAGCCATTTTGTCTGATCACTGTCCTTACCTCCTGTCCCTCGGTGTCTGTTGGTACTGCTGTCAGGGTGTGCTCTGACCAAGTTCCCTGCAGGGACAAGCTGAAGTCCCAGGCAGGTGCCGAACGCCCGTTTGGACGTCCTGGGAAGCAATGGAGTGTGGCAGGCCCTGGTGCCCAGGCTCACGCGTGCAGCTTTGCAAGGCAGCCTGTGTCTGTCTGCTCCGGACAGCAAGGCCGGGAGTGAGATGTGAGGCAGCCAGAAAGCATGTATGTGTGTGGATGTGTTTCCCCCTGGGAAGCCATGCATGTTCCCCCAGCACAGCAGAGCTTCAGACGGGACTGTTGTGACTGGCTGGTGTGCCTGGCACTGCCTCCTGGGTAGCAAGGCAAGAGAGCAGCCAAGCGCTGAAGAAGCTCCCCTGTTTCTGGACATGATTTCTCACTTCTTCTCACCCAGCCTGTGACTTTCCTCCTCCTATTTCCTCCGAGAGCAGTGACGGTTCCTCCATGTTTCAGGAGCACCCTATATCTGCAGTGTCCTGGCAACCACCCTGCCATTCTCTCCCATCTTACACTGTCCTTGGTCTACTCGAGCCTCCCTTTTCCTTCCTCCTCCCCGGCAGTCTCTCTGCTTGCCTCCTGCTCTCCTCCTCTCGTCTCCTGCGCACAGTGCTAACCAGTGCAGCAGGCCTTCCCTCTGCGTGCTGTGCATGTACCGTGAACCAGCGGATGGTGATGCAGCGTTGCTGGAAGCACTGGGCTGTGCTGACCTGCAGTTGCTGAAGCTCTTGTTGAGTAGGAAACATGGAGCAAAAGAGCTGGCAGCGTCACGTGAAGGAGGGACGGTGTCTAACGAGCAGCTCTGGGAGCATTGCTCCACATGGGGCAGGCAACGCGGGGAGGAGGTGTTCTGCAGGTTGTTAATTGTGCACTGGCTTTAGCCTGCCTAGACCTGCAAGTGAAGGTCTGGTGTTGTGGAGCCCAGGGTTGAACCCTAGAGATTACTGAGTAGGGATATTTGTAGGTACTTTGGCTCTGGTGTTCATTTCAAGAGCTATTAAAAATAATGACATGCTGCAGCTTTACAAATGATTTAAGAGGTTCTCCTTGCATCTCAGTATGAGGCTGATCTGATGCAGCCATCTTCATGACAGCAACTCACAGTGCTTTGTCTTTATGAGTACATCTTGTTCTGGCTTGTTTCAGAAATCTGCTCTTAGCTCTAAGGTCTGCAGTTGTTGGCCTGTAATTAGTACCAATATTTCAATGCTATTACTGCACTGGTCTGAACTGCTGGCTATTTTTGGATATGACGTTCAGGTTTTTGTTGCATAGCTTGTTTCTCTCATGGTGAATCAGCAGGCCTCTGAGTACAATAACACTGTTTTATAGAACAAGTAGTGCAGACTTATGCAGATACCCATCACCCCATGTTTACACAAGCACATTTTTAGATGGAGGCTGTGGTGCAGTCCCAGGCTGAGGGGAGCGGGGTCAATATTCACTTCTGGTGGCTTGAAATACCAGGTATCTGCCGTGCCCATGGGCCAGGTGGTTGCCTGGGTTTACACTTAGTCTGCACAGAAACCAGACACCCAGCATGCAGACAAGTTGTGTAGGCAACATGTACCACAACTCAGAATGTGAACTGTTTGTCAAGAAGCAAAATGCTGCTCATGTCTTACTGGGAAACAAACCTCTTTATGCCTTAAGGGGGACTGATAACTGAAGTCTTGACTTCATGAGAGTTGGTTGAAACACTGGACATGTGTGGTGTTTGAGCCCTGTAGGTAATGTCTGAGTTCTTTCAGCTTGCCTCTTCCCTGTGAATAATAAAATATTAGCCCTCCGGTGGCTGTTGTCTCTCTGAGTTGCAGTTAGTATTAATCAGAGATTGTGTAGCTTCTCTAAACAAGTAGCAGCTTCATGTTTTGGAAATCTTCTTTGAATGCCTTTAGGTTTTATTCACAAATACATTTGTATTCTGATTTTCTTTCTCACCACTGTTGTTAAAGAGTACTTGCTTTCTGTTACAACTCTAAATCAAGACCAGGAGATGCTCAGTGTGAAACCCACTGAGCCTGGTTCAGAAAAGAAGCCATGCAGCTATTGAAGGCACAGTGCTTGATTCTGCGAGAGAAACTTTTAGGACTTTAATATTGCAGAGAGCAAGGCCAGTCTGCATACCGGCTCAGATTGAATGAGGGGTAATTAAAGCTAAATTAGAAACAGGCAGTTTCCATCTGTGATTTCAGAGTCCTAGAAAATATTTATGTTAGAATGGAAGGCATCAGAGCACAGATTTAGAAAAACAGAAATCAGGAGTCTGCCTCCAACATGGATGTTCACTTTCCGTGCATACTGAGCAAGTAATCACAGAGAAACATAGAAATGGGCTCAGAAAACAAAATGAGAGTCAGTCTTAAAAGAGCTGGATCTGTGGGGAGATTTTCGTAGACAGAGAAACACTTGAATGGATTAATTCTGAAAAAGTCTCAGGAGTGAGAGTGTGCAGTTAATCACTTATGACATTGCAAATAGTATTCATTATTCTTTATAAATCGATAGCAGTCAGAGTTATTAAAACCATATCAGCATCTAATTTTTTCTACACAGTTTGTCATTGTTTTACCTATACTAGCTAATGGTTGTTTAAATCTCTTGAGTTTTGTGAAGCTTCGTTGATGTGTTTAAAGAGCTTCGATGCTTTGCACTTAAAAAAATGACCTGCATGTAAAAATCATAATAATTTAGCACTTAGATTTCAGTACCATTTCTGGATTTTGTTAGTTGACCGATCTGTCTGAGTTGTGTTTCAATGTATGTTATGAAAATGTATGTATTTTCAGTTTCAGATTTGAATGATATGTACAATGTCTAGTTTTCACACTGTGTTTCAGAAGGAAATTTAGTGATAGTTATTAAAATCAAATTTCTGTATGGTGGCATCGAAAGCCTTAGTTACATTTCAAGTGGGGAAAATACGTCCTGGGATACATCTGAGCAGAGCTGAAACCACTGGGTACCACGAGCAGGCAGCACGTGGGACAGTGCCTAATCCATGACCCCACGGTCTGGAGGACTGCCAGCAGCATTCACTGAGAAGACACAAGCTCGTTCTGTGGACAGAGCAGGACGTGTCAGCCCTTCCCCAGATGCTCCATATCCAGGTGTCAGAGGAGATGAGACCTTGTGCCTGGAGTGGCTGAGTGTTGTGACGTTCAGTCACAAAAACCGAAGGGGTTGTGAGCAGCCTGGGGAAAACAGAGTTGGGATATTCTTGAGCTCCAGCTCCAGCAAGCACGGCCTCATTTCTCCAAGTGTGAACATGGGCCTCTTCTGCAGGTAACTGTGAGAAACCAATAGCACTGCTAAAACTATCCTGTAGACACTCGTGCACAGCCACGAGATGCTAGCGTGGTTGTTCACGTAATAAGAGACTGCTGCTAACAGGACAGAGTATTTCTCAAGCCAGTTTTCTTTTCTGATTACTAATCACTCCATCCTCCAGAGGAAAGCAGAAGAGAAACCCTGTTAAAAATGTGGTTACTGAATTGTAGTCTGGGTGCTTTTTCTTTTTTTTTTCTTTTTTAGTTCTGAAAATCTCTTTTATCTTTGGAGAAATAAGTATATGTTTATTAACCTTACCAGGAAATGCTGCTGAAGACCATCAGCTCTTTTTAGCATTCACTTCTGAACGCATACATGTGAAATTTCTAGGTCTTGCTGGGCTTTCTCAGTGAGGCCTAGAGGGAGGCCACTCACCCAGTCTCTCTCCTCTCCCCTTTCTTGTACCCTGAAAGATGCCCAGGGCAGACATCCATCCAGCCCCATTCCTGCTATGGCTCTGTCTTGAGAAGCTGTTCATTTTTTGGCAGATCTTGTCTTTTGGATTCTTTCCTGGCTGTTGGAAACCCACAGGAAGATGCTGTACCATCTTGAAAACAAGATGCTGACTCTTGAAAACAAGAGTCTCAAGGTGTCCTAAAAGAAGGGAGGGCTGCTGACTCCTGTTGGGGTCAATGGAGGCACTAGAATTGAGTACTGGACACTGACAAATCAGTCTACCTTTGTCTGGGGACAAAACGTAATCTGGGGATTAATGTCGTGCAGGGAGACAACCCCAGCTGCTTCTGATTTCCTCGCTGGCAGCCATGTCTAGCTGCCAGGTTGCGATAAGGTCGTATTGTGGTGTGCATTGACTCGTACTCTCTTTTCCTAGTGATGCACAGCGATCAATTACCCATATATTGCCGCCAGTGCACGCATCTGCCTTTCAAACCATCCCTCCTGAGCGCTTATTGGCATTCCTGTGGAGCATGAGAAATGGAGGGGGCTCTTGCAAGCAGCTGCTCTACTAATTGGTGAAGAGCTCTTGAGGAGGGAACTGGGATGTTGTCTCTCTTCCCATACGATGTTGTGTGATATATGTGTGTATGAGTCATATTTAAATGGGTTTTCATTTCTTCTTGATTTCTACATTAAAAGGATGTTTCATACACTTTTTCTTGTTGCTTGTGGCTAATATACAGCTGGGCGAGTTTTTCAGTATCATGTCAAGACCGGAGAACACAGGAGAGTGAGCTGGCTCATTCTCAGTGCAGATAAAACAAGCTTGGGAAAAATACCCTGAACATGTCTGTCCCCTTCACCCTGGGGTAGTGTTAGCAGCCATCTGCCACTGGTGGCCTCAGTTAGACTCCCAAGTATGGCAGAGAATCAGCACATGGTCATTTATGGTGCTTGTTTTATTTGTGTTCATTTGTGATCGTGCACTGTTACATCTATATTAATGATGTTTGCAATCAATTATATTCTGAGTTGCTTCGTGGTTGCTCCATTAAACAAGTGAGCAAGGTAGAGCAGCATCTTGTTTCAGTGCTGTTACAGTATGTTTTGCTTTCTTGCTGAATGCTCTTGACTTTTCATTAGATGTTAAAAATATTGATGCTAACCGTAAGTGGACTGGGATATGCATGGTAAGGAGAGAAATCCTGCCTCAAGCCATATTGCTACAGCTGGGAAGGTACACGTGCTCGAGCTTCTAGCATTCCTTTTTCAGGAGCAGCCAGTGGCTGACTGTGTTGGACGTGTGCTCGCAGCAGCCAGAGCAGGGCAGTCCGTCAGGTCCAGATGTGGCATTTTTCAGCAAGGGAGCTTGTCATCCTTACGGAGCCTCTCGTCTGGTCTCTTACAACATGCTGATTGCTAGGTTAGAAAAATGCCGTGTTAAGGTTTGTTACTTTCAGGAGGTCTGTTTTGGCTGGACACCATGGCGGTAGAGGAAGTAACAGGGATTTTTGTACAGAAATTGGTTGTTAATATTCTTGATCTTAGCCTAACTTGGCAGAAGCAAAACCATGCTGCTGAACCTTTTGCAGGCTTTTGCCTTGGGTTTTCTTTGAGTATTTATTCATTCTTAGTTATATGAAACTTCTTTATGTGGATATATCCACATCTCATTGCAGAGCAAGTATTTTAATATGCTGCATTCTTCCCTAATTTCAGTTAGAGCTGAAAAAGCCCTGACCATGACAGAATAAAAAAGACAGTGTTATGACTCTGTCCTGTGGGGAAATGTGCTTTCCAGCAAGCAGAAAAGTTTTACCTTTGTACTTTGCCAGGTCAACAGTCATGTAAGAGGTGACATAACAGCCATTTGTTAGGCTGGCTGGTGTGTTTTAAAAGGATTGAATTACAGTCTGAGGCATGCACAGCATACAAATAAATGGCAACATTGCTGTCTGCAGAAATTTCTGGGTTTTGGTTTGCTTGGGTTTATTCTTTTCTGTTGAATTACTTATATCTAATCAAGGAGGCGGACTACATAATGGCACATAGGAATTTCCTCTGTGGATCGCACTGGTAGATCACCTGCCCAAGTTGTGATCACAGCTAGGTGCAGTTATCTTCTTGGAACATAATTCTGTCAGAAGGCCATGGCATGTGTCTCAGGCTGCGTGGAAATAACTTTGCTGCCTATTGCTCTTCAGGAAGTCCACCAGGCTCTAGTGATTGTTTCCTTGCCCGCTTGTGTCTGCTGCTCCTGTGAGCCAGATGTGCCCGGCACAGCACTGACATTTTGCATCATCGCGGTGAACCTGACAGGGTTTTAAGGGACTTTAAGCATAAAGGCTGTGAGCTTTGTTTCCTGCGTCAGTCAGGTATTTACGCAGATATCAACAGGTGACCGCAGCGTAAGTTGAAACCTGTGCTGCTGCAGGAAGCACCCATACAAGACATGAGCCTGGCAGTGCTGCGGGGGCTGTGCGTGTCAGCTTTTCCAGCTAGAAGGCAAAATGCAAACCGAGCCCACAATGGAATCAGGTGGTTTTGTACATTCTTGTAAATAAGCAGAACTGCAACAACATCCTGCTTCCCCAGATGCCGTAGGAGTGTCCTCTCTCCCATCCCTGCACTGGGGACAGCCAGCAGCTCCCGGCTGTCTCCAAAAGCTGCATCAGGCACCTCCTGCTGCGGACACGCTGGGGGTTTCTTCTGACACAGACATCTCTCCAGGCTCCTGGTACCGAGCTGTCACTCACACACACATTTCTGACCAAAGGTTTCATCTCTGCAGAGCTTCATGCCCAGAGTCCTGCAGCCTTTGGCCTTCCCCCAGTTTGGGAGGGGGGTGCGTATGTGCACTCCTGTCAGCAGCCGTCTGGCAAGCGCTGTGTAGCTGGATGGTCCCCAGGGCAGGGCCAGCTCTGTGGCTTTTCAGCTCCTTCCCATTCTTTTTTGGGTTTCTGTGAATTGTGCATTTTCTGGATTTTCTTTTAATCCCTTTAGGAGAGTAACTAGCTGCTTGCCAGTAAGGGGGTGTGATACCACCACTGCCTCATTAGTTCTGTGGAAGGTGTGTAACTTTCTGGTGAATGTAGCTGGAAGGATGAACAGTCCTGGACACAAACACATTAAACTGATTGTTTTACAAATACTTGACCTTATTAATTTCAGCCGAAACTTTTCAGTGAATTCTGTCTGACTTGCAGGTTTTCCCATGTCAACTGAAACTGCACTGTTCTTCTGAAAATGAGCTGTTTGCTACCATACTGACCCAGTGTTTCATGTTGGTCCACTGTCTTGTTTACAGTAAGTTGAAACCAGCTATGCCTTGATAAAATAAACATGTTTCCTATGTCCTTTTATGAATTTCCCATCACTGTCATGGAGACATAGCTCTGGAAACATGGGAATTACATGCATCTGTCAGAGTTTCAGTTCGAGTAGAAAGGCTGAGTGAGTATGGTCAGGTAAAACAGATTTGTGAAGTGCTCACTTGATAGAAAATTCAGGACCATTTACTGAATAAATGGACTGGGGCATGCCATATGTTTCCGCTTTTTTCTTTCCCCAGAGCAAGTAGGATGGTTGGATGCTGTTTCCTGGACAGGGGCATCTTGTGAACGAGACCCTAAAAGGCTGTCCCTCAGAATTATAGTAATAGAATGGTGTCTTACAATGTGTTAAACCCCTTTATTTCCTAAATATGCCAGCAACAGCTTCTGTCTTTGATAAGGGTGTTTTCTAGCATCTATTTTGGTGTTTCTAAAAAAAAAAAAACCATCAAATTACCTTTTAAATGGCCTGAAGTGAGGCAGGTATATCGTGACTGAAAAATGGCAAAACCAGAACAATGTGCCTCTAGTATATACCTCAAACACTCGCTCATTATTTAAAGATATTTCAAGGGCCTAGTAAGATCTGGCATCTTTTAATTGGAAGGTTAACACTGAACGGTACTAATACCACAATTAACTTGGACTGTTACTAATGAATTTTCTGAAAACATTTTTGTGTAAGTTGTTACTGTAATTGCTGGAAGCAAGGGAGTGCTGGGGAACCATACAAGCTAGTGCAACAATGTCTGGGACTAATTGCCCCTTAGGGCTTGGCTTTTCCAATTGCTCAGTTTTCATCAACTTCAATTATGTCTTTTCACAGAATTATATTCAGAAAATAGGAAGGTAATCAAGTAGTTTTTCTTCTGAAAAGCCTAATCTGTTGTTCATTTTCAGCACGTGCTGAGACAGTGATCTTCTTGAACTTTGTAACTTGAGTGCTCAGTTGAGCTTTGTAACTTGAGTGAATTGCTTCTGCCAAAATGCTCCACAATATTAATCAATTTTTAGCTACATCAGATTTTTGGGGCAGGATGTACAACTGTTTGAGGCAGCATTGAGGTTTGCCACGTCCCACCTGCCAACTCTTGTACTTGGTGGCCGTGAGTCAGACCTCCCGAAGTAATGAGATTTCAAGCAGTAACTTTTTTTCTTTGCCATCTGCTTTATGACTTGTCAGGTGACACTTAACAGATTTTTAGCTTTTCTTTGTAATCACAAATTGGCACTATTGAAAAATATGAAAGCTGAGAATCTCAGTTTTATCATTTTTGGACTGAAAGCTTTGAGAAACTCTGAAGAGCAGGAAATGTGGATAAAATCGGTGGAGCTGACAGGGCTGCCGCAGGACAATAGAGCCGTCCCCAGAGCTGCATTGCAGCCTGCTGGAGGATGTGAACACCTCTCGGGTGGCATCAAGGGGTCAATGCCTGCTGGCCCAAGAACCTTCTGGGACAAGAGAACAAAGTTCCCGTATGTTGCTTTTTTGAAGTCTGGATTTTCTTTTCCTTGTGAGACTGAGGCTTGTTGTTGTGTCAGGACACAAGACAGGAGTGAGTGACAAGTAAGTGACAGTAAGGAACCACAGAGCAAGAGCGTGGTCCCCTTTGAAAGGTTGTCCAGGATCGCAGCCACTGCTTGCTTGTGTCCTCTGTGTTGCTGTCTGAGCAGGAGGAAACTACCTCTTCCTCAGCTGTACTCAGTCTGTGTCAAAAGTGGATTACTTGGCACCTGTGCAACAGTGCTGCAGAGAGAGGTGGTCATGACCTGCTCTTGTTGAGTTGTGTGCCCTACTCTGGGGTGTAGGGAAGGCTGGGGTCCATCCTAACCTGTGTCTGTGGCAGTGGTGCAGTGTTCGTCTGCCTTTGAAGAAAAGAAGAGGAACTAATGTAAGGATTTACCCTCTGATACTGAGTGTAGGGATTTATTTGTTCTTCACAAACAACTGTGCAATGTAAGAAAAACAGTGTTTACAAGACAGAGCTCTTTACTGCATTCAGAGCCGCTTTCCAACTGTTTGTCAAAGTGGCTGCAGACTGAGCTACAAGGGCACAAGAATAAACCCTGAAATTAGCAATAGTGGTTTGCAGTTGTACGTTCTGACCCCTTGGGATTTTGTAGCTGCCTCCAGTAAGGAATCCAGAACCAACGGATTCTGGTAACCCTGGGGAATTCTTATGCAGTGGCCAAGTAACAGAATGATTGGAGAATATATCAAGAGAGAAATTACTCTTGTATTTTACAGAAATAAAGTAAAAAGTGAATATATTTCTAAATTTCTACCCGTTTGCAACACATTTTAAATTGATTTTTTTCCGATCATGATTTAAATAAGTCAGGAATGTATTTCTCTGATTTAAAACCTGATTATTTTATCCTGAGGAAGATTTGTGCATCATTTGAATGACGCACGTTTTGGAAGCTGCTTGTGTTCTGCTGAAAAGTCATTAGACTAAGGATGAGGAATGGCGTATATTAGAAACTCAGCAACGTAATTGTGTGCCAGAACTCTATTATAGCCTTCGCTGATAAACTGCAGTCTAGATCTAGTCCTTGAGGATCCGGACAGTATTACCGTGTTGAGTTACTTAGCCTGACTCATTGCTGAAACCCTTCTCTGTAGCCTTCTGCTGAGTGGTGTGCCCCTACCCTGTGGGAAATCTGGAGGCAGTGGCTAAAGAGCATGTCTGTGATAAAACCATTTCCTTTCAGTCTTTGTATTACAGTCTTACTTCCTTTTTCTGGATGTGAACAAGTGAAAGGTGTCAGCTTTGCGTGCAGGACTCAAATATCCTCTTTTCAATCAACCAAGCTAAGACTTGGTGATATGTATTAAAGAACAACCAAGTATCTGGTCGTGTGGGCATATGAGTTATGATGCACACATGCTCTTTGCTCCATCCAGCCGTGTGAAGTTCACAAACTCTCTTCTGGAACTGGGGGAAGTTGAGAGGTTATATTTAGAGCAAGATGTGTTGACTCTACAGAAGGCTTGGTTTCCCCAGCCCCGACACCGCTTTCGCTTTGTATCAGCTCTCTTGCTAACACACGTGTGTGCTGCTCCTGCGACTCCCCATCAGCAGCCTGCGTGCTTACAGCCAGCTGCTGCGTGGCTCCTGTGGAAGCGGGTAGGCTGGAGGGAAGGATGCTGAGGACAGGAAGCACAAACCACACGCAGCATGCAAAGAGCGCTTGGGAGGAAGAGGTGGTCATCGAGCTCTCCTGCTCCTCTTCCACTAGAGGTGTCTGATCAGACTTAGATGGCTGGGGAATGACAACTTTAGTGTTACAGACAGGCTGAGAAGATCTGGAGCTGTGCTGAGATTTGCAGTAGGTATTGTATTTAGTACATGCCTAGAGGAATTTCTGACTGGTGAATTGTATGTATGGAGAAGATAATCTGATTTCAGAATACTGAAAAAAAATCAGAACAAAAATGGGAGAATCAGGCAAAAAACAATGGGAGGTCTGTCAGGCTGAAGGAAGCCAGGTTTTTCTCACGAAGTGAGATGCCTTAAGATAAATCCAGTATCCAAACCTGCTACAGGCAACTTTATTTCTTTGTTGTAACTCCCATGGATTTTTTTGAAAGTGTCTGGCAAAGTTACCTCTGTTCTCAAACCACAGTAGAACTTAGTCATTTGCTACCAAGGCTGGTAAGAATAAAAGGACCCGACTTTTGTTGGATATCTTAAAGGATCGAAGATCCTTAAAATGTTTTTTGTTGGATTATTTTCAAGACAGTCAAACTGTCACATATGAATTCATATTCCTAGATTCCAAAATTCCAAGTATTCAATATTCCTAGATGCACTAGATATAAGACAGGTCTTTGACTTTTCTGAACTTCAGTTAGCAAAAATTGTATTTTCCGTGTGTTACTCAGTATCAGTTATAACTGATTACATTTGTGTAACTGTTGTCTGTTTTTTTTTTTTTGTTTGTTTGTTTTTGTTTTTTTGCTTAATGGGACAGTAATTAGTCATTTCTCTTTCTGTATTTGATTTGCTCATGTAAAGTGTAAGCAGCCCTCCTTGAGGCTGGTTATTCTACTAGAATGGCAAATACTCGTCAATGATCTTTATCAAACGAAGACCTTGGGAAGAGAGTGGGATAGCTGTGTGCAGGTGAAGGACAGCATTCCTCTCTGCCCCTACATTCAATTTAAAGAATCCTGGCAGTTGTCAAGCTGATGAGAACAAGCATTTGAGCAATTCAGATTCCCCTTAAGACTAGAATAACTTATGTCGAAGTTTTCCACAGTGATCTGAGCCAGATCAGTTCTCTATATGCCTTGGAGCACTCTTTCATGGGTGGCACCGGGCAGCTCAGGTGTCAGGTCAGCCTCTTGCAGTGGGAGCCCACAGGCATATGGCACCAAAGTAGCTGGAGGTGGTGAGTGGGCCTGGGCATTTGACATCCCTGAGGAGATCAGTTGGAGGAGGCTGAAGGCAAATATAGCTGCTGCTGGTCATCCGGCAGCAGCCATTTGGCTTCTGAAGAGTGGGTCAGATAGGGCTGGGTGAGGTAACCGGGCAGCTCCCCACAGCTTTGCATCTATATTTGCAGATGAACTGAGCTGCCTTTCTGTGGGAGCTTTACCATATGGTGACGAGTCTTATGAGTGCACTGTTTGCAAAAGGCTGCTTTGCTGACTTCTAGCAGATCTCCAGTCTCTCAGTCAAACTGTATCGATTTGTTTATTCCTGCCTTTCCTAATCCATGGGAGGGATTTTGTACATGATGGGCCCAAATCACAGACTCGAAGAGTTGCAGCTGAGTTTTGTTGTTGCCTCATCACGTGCCTATTTGTAAGCCATCTGCAATAAGATAACTGACTGTAAGTTGGGGTATCTCATCTGAAGACCTCTATTTCCACTGACAAGAAAATGAGGCTAATGCATATGACACGGGGATATGTGTAGAATGACTCCCTGTATTGAACTACTGAGGAGCTTTTTGCAGGTGTAGAGTGCTTGTTAATGGCTAATTAGTATTATTTAACTGTGCTTCCTGCCATTAAAGCTCCACTGCCCCAAATTAAACCAAATGAAGCTTTTATTCCAACCTGTACATAGAGAAAAAATTTTCCAGCCATAACTATCCGTAACTTGCCATTTACTCCCATCTGATCCACTTATGAGCTCTTGAGAGCAACTTGAGTTCAATCTCATCTGACTCAGCTGAGGAAGTAGCTCAGATGTTCCTAGACTTCTTCCAGAACATCTTTGCACACAGTTGCACTTAAAATCCCCATTTTGCTTAATGGAACAACTGTCCCATTTCAAGTGGTTGAGGGGTGAGAGCCTTAGTCAGCAAATAGGGGTGTGGGTTAAAACAATCACTATGTGCCACACTGAGCAGGAAGCTTTTTGTGTTGGCAGAGAAGAGACATGGTAGACTGAGCTCACCTATGGTAGGTATCGCAAAGCTGCAGGTTGCAGAGAGCTTTTCTCCAAAGAAGGTGCCAGCTTCATCAGTTCAGGTGTACCCCAAAACGGAGTGCGCTTCATCTCTGCACGTTCCAAGGCACGACAAGCTAGGATAACATGGTACTTTCTTTCTTCTTGGTTTCGGTAGCTGAAGTCAAGTTCATTACTCATTTGCTCAGCACAGGTGTTAGAGCAGGCTCTGTGAAGTAGCACAAGAATACCAATCATCATCTGTAATTTCACTGTGATGTTTATTACTGTGTTTCTCAAAAGTGATTTCCTTTATGAGGCAATTTCATGCCTTACGACATGGTAATGCATCTTGCTGCTACCTTCAAATGTACAATTTTAGATGTTCCCTCAAAAACCTTTTCAGTTCCTAAATTTAAAAATTCCCAATGTACTCCAGTGTGAACGTCATTAGGCTTTCAAAACTCAGATCTACTGTGTTTACTTTTGAATTTCATTTTCTATAAATATTCAGTTAATTATAGCAACACATGATTGAGGCAGTCTGGTGAACCCAGTCAGTAGTTCACCAAAAGTTCACTTTTTGAGGGGTCACAGAGGGAACATATTATTTTAAAAACAGTTTTCACCAGGTTCCCATTTTCTCTTCCTTGCCTGTACTTACGATTTGCCTCAGCTGTGCTCAAATCCTGTGTCTGCCCACGTGATTCCTGCTCTGGGTGCATGGTGTGTTCTCACTCACGCCCTTCCAGGTGCTGGGGCTGAGCTAAACCAGAGAGCAGAGGGCTGACACAGAGTGCTGTGAGATCAGTTTTTCCATTTGTGCCCACTGGGCTTTGCACGGAGTCTTGGTTACCAGTGTTCTCAGTGTTCTCAGCTGCCACAGTTTTCTTTTTCTTTAATTCAGCCTGAGTGTCTACTGGTTGATGCTTCTGCCGCAGGATGTGCTTTTAGAGAGTTCAGGGATTGTGCTCTGCTCTTGTGCCAGAGGTGGGTGCCTGGGGTGGCCCGCATGGTGCTGAACCAAGCCGCAGAAAACGGTGTGCCTGCCGCACCACTGGGACTGGGGACAGGGCGGGGGAAAACACGTCTGGAGCTGAATGTATGGTTTATTCAGCAGTGTGAAGTTTAATGTGGAAACAGGAATGGCACATGTGTATCAGAGAGTGGGAGAGACAAAGGAAAGATGTCACTTCAGGACTTTGGTTTGTTCAGCCCAGAGCAGAGGAGGCTGAGGGGAGGCCTCATGGCGGCCTACAGCTTCCTCACAGGGGAGCGGAGGGGCAGGTGCTGATCTCTGCTCTCTGGGGACAGCGACAGGACCCAAGGGAAAGGCATGGAGCTGCGTCAGGGGAGGGTCAGGCTGGGGGTGAGGAAAAGGTTCTGCACCAGGGGGTGGTGGGCATGGAACAGGCTCCCCAGGGCAGCGGGCATGGCCCCAAACTGCCAGAGTTCAAGGAGCGTTTGGACACCTCTCTCAGACACAGGGTTTGGGTATGGGTGGTGCTGTGTGGGGCCAGGAGGTCGATGTGATGACCACTGTGGGTCCCTTCCAACTCAGGATATTCTATGGTTCTGTAATTCACAGTTACTGGGAAACAAGAAGTTTTAAATCTGTACATTCAGACTGACACTGTTCAGATTCTAACTAAAATGAATGGAATGCTAGAAGCTCCTGAACCTAAATGTACTTGTATTGTCATTAGTCCTGCCAGCTGCACTTGTAAATTGAACTTCTGTGTCCACAGTTGAAGATAAACATGTATAAGTCCTCTCACCCCTTACTTAAATGTTGCTTTAAAATTTGCCTACCTTGAGCTTCGGACTGAAGGGACCCCTTGCTGATGTCCTGCTCCTGGATCTGCAGTGCCATTTGGCCTTGTGCGCTTGATATAATTTTATGGCATGTCAGACAGGAGCTGCATTATATCACCCTGGCTAACAAATGGACTGCTGTATCAATAAGCTACTGCCGATCATGATGTCAGTCTGCACAATGCCGTTGATTTGGCAGACTTTTTAGAAAAAGAATTATAACCTCTTTCGTCTTGATCGCTTTATTAAATCCAGATTGATCTTTCATCCAGAATGTCAAGGAATCTGCCAGCAGCTTAGCTATTAATGAGAATAATGACCTGCTGTAAAACAAACAACCATGAATTAGAAGTGCAGGTCATGTCTGCATTGGCTGACAAGGTGAAGAGAACTTTTCTTCAGCTGTTGTTAATTCTTGTCTTTGACAATGACGTAGATACCAGGGAGAGTAGGTCCCTGTTGATTGCAATTGAACTTGTGCTCCTGTCTGAGTGCCGCTGAGACCTCATCTCACAAACAGGGACAGCTTATGTGAAGGCTGTGGTAGCGACCCCAGCCCCGAGCATTTCAGTCTGCTCTGTCTCAAAGATTCCTGCCTCTACTGCGAGGATTGCTGGGCTAATCATACAGCAGTCGTGGACCTGCTAAAATCATAGCTGGATGCATGGGGAACGACCAAAAGTGACGCCGGTGTGCGTGAACACACCAGAGTGACGGGGCATGCCCCTCGCCAGACACTGAGCTAGCTCTGCCGGAAGGGAGGGAGGGAGGCAGCCGAAATGGGCAGATGGCTGGGGCAGAAAATTCTTCTAAGCTTTCCTAAGCTGAGCTATAACTAATGAGCCAGAGTCTTAATGTCCAATGAATTAAACAGATACTTTGTGAGGGCTTTGTTCGTGAGAATCTCTATGAATCCAGCCCTTAAATGCCTAAGATATTTTGATGGTAGGACTGAAGCTCCTAAATCGCTTAGACTTGCACAATGCTGAACCAAAAAGGCTGTAATTCCGTGCACACAGCTCTGACATGAGCTCCAAAAAATGTTCTTGATCAAAAGAAGTGCATGCTCAAAGTGCATGTACTGTTTATTGTTCAAAGTTGTAATTAAATGACTTTATTTTGAAGGTTAAATGCTTTGAATTTTTGAACAAACATGGAAGTGAAACTGTGTTACAGGTTAATGTAAATTCTAACAGCACTTCTACTTTTATCTCATGTGGACAAAGGCCATGTTGGTAAGATTTTATCTGCCTAAACAACAAGAAATATCCCTATTACAGTACCAGAGAATGTGGGTGAAAGCGCAGGTCCTTGCAGGGAGGAATTTCTTTAATTTGTCTTTGTGTAGTGTGAGCTTGCTTCTCTGCAGAAATGGCAGTGCTTTGCGGATGTCCACTGTAATAACATACATCTGTTTTGTGCCTTCTTAAATGGAGAGCTTCACATTCAGTTGGGATTATCCCATAGGTGGTATTTGAGTGGTGTTTGTGTTTCACTTCGGCTCATGATTCTTTTTGTGTACACAAACACGACAAAAGGCATGTCAAAGGAAGTTTCTGCATTTGGATTGGAATCATTCATTAATATGAAAGACAGAGATATCAACATCATTCGCATTCTGTATACACGCATAAGTTAACTACTTTTGTTTTCAGAATAGATCCATGGTGGCTCTCTGACTCTGAAATAATTACAGGCCTCAGCTATAGCCGAGGTGTTAATCACAGCGATTTAGCTCTGCTGGTAATGTTGTGAAGATATAGAATATTAATATGGTGTGGGGCAGCTATAGCGAAGTTGAATTTTAGCTGTGCTGAGTGTCCACCTTTCCAAACAGCAGCACTCATCTGTCTGTCAGTACCGGCACCCATGCGCTTGAGTAAAACTGGGAAAACCTGTTAAAAACTGATCCTTATTTTTCAGTGAAAACTGTTTTTTAAAGATGTCTTACTGTGTTCTTTAGTTTTCCAAGCTCTTCTGTACAAGTTACCGTACTCACGTGCCCTGGTGTCTCTGTGCTCTCAACAGGTTTCAGTTCTGTGCTTAATGATAAGACCAAATGTGCCAGAAGCGTTTTGCTTTATTACTCTAACTTTGCAGATATTTTGGTTCCTTCAGCTTTTCACAAAATAGCACCCACAGCTTCTTTTATTTTTCTAATGATATTTGCAGATGCCAAGCGTATCTGGAAATGACAGTGCAGGTGACAAAAACAGGAATTCAAATAAGCTTAAGTACTTCATTCAGAAACCTTTGTGATTGACTTTTTCATAGGCAATGATCTGCTAGAACAAGTACAATAGTCACCGTGACAAACTATGATGAAACAACCTCTTTTTTTTAAGGAAAAAGAAAAAACATTTCCAACTGAAGGTAAAACAGTTCCAGGTTTGCAGAGGTTGCTCACCACCTCGGCATGGTACTCTGTACTGTGCAGACACATGTTTTCTTAAAAAGAGGCAGGTTACGGTTCCCCCTCTCAGACCAGGCAGCACAGAAAAGCAGAACGGCAGCCGCATCCTCGCCATGCTCTTTGTTCTGAGCTGTGGCTTGGAGATACCCAAACTACCAATTCCTCATTCCGCAGAGCTGCAGATAGCTTCAGTTGTAGGATTTCTGCCGCCCTGTTGGCGTGCCTTGCTGCCGGCGGGGTGCTGCAGCACGTCCTCCACCGCCTGCAGGAGCTTCCTACATACGGAGATAGCATCAGATCGCTGCAAATAAAGAACGAGGCTTTTTTTTCTCTAACAATACAGAAGTTTTATTTTTACCCTTTTTTCCACTAAACTTTTCAACATTTTTCCTCATTCGGGTGAGTAGCTATTTCCTGAATCTTACGGTAGATGTTCGGTTGTAGCTTGTAGCTGGAGAGTTGATGTTGCATCGTCAGTGAATTACATGGTAACAGCTGAGCTTATCAGCAGAGAGTGCCAGGACAGCATGTTTCCTTGCATTATTTTTTTGTAATTAAGGAAGAGAAGAATGCCTGTAGGTGGCAATAGCACAGTAGCTGTAGCCACATGCCTTTCTTTTTATTTTATTTTATTTTATTTTATTTAATAGGTTGGCATCAAGTTTGCTTTCTGTGATTCCAATTCAATAAATGGCATTATTGATACTGAGGACCAGGGTCATGTGGTCCCTAACGCTGGATTCCGAAGTGTAAGTGCCAGGTTCTCCATGCTCCCAGCACTGCTGAGCGTAGGCAAATTCATGGATGGCTTTAGGAATTTTGTTTCAACATTTATCTATTGATTTATTTACTTTCAATCTGTGAACACCTTCACATGTTTTTAATGCCAGTGCTGAGAGAAATGTGACGCTTTTATCATCAGCATTACTGTAATGTGCAGTACAAAAAGCTGCAGTAACTTAGTCTGAAATTAAAGCGTTCTCTCAGCGAACCACATTGTGCATACCTGAAGTTAAAAAAAAATGCTGTTGGCAGGCCCAAGTTCTAGCTCGTGGATGCTCTTCCAGGATGGACTTGTAGTGCATGTGGGTGCCAGCAGCATTCAGGGACCGGAGCTGCACCTGTGCAGCTTTGTGAGGGCAGCCAAGGGCAAAGCTGTGATGGGAGCACGAGCTGCAACGTGAGGCACCCTGCCAGGGCCAGCAGTTGACAGGTTTCATGCAGGTTGTGCGAAGCCTTTTGCAATACACTGCTTGAACACTTCTGAAGTGTCAGAAGTTGATGATACACTTGGTCGTCGCCCGGTGATGCGTTGAATATGTCCCTTTGTTGGCTAAAGACCAACAATACAGAAGTATTGCAAACAATTGCACAAAGTAATACAGAGTTCTTAATTTTCAGTCTGTATCAGTACTTCTTCTGCATCGTTATTATTTTGTAGGTTATTTAAATGCCTACTAAAAATTAAGTAAGATCTTACATTGATGCAAATAATATGCTTTAAAGGAGGCAATGTTATCTGAGCAGAAAAATCTAAATTCTATTTATGTCCCATTGTCTGTGGTGGTGTTTTTCTTAAATTCCACAAAATGAGGAAGTAACATGTCCCCTCAGAGTTCTGTCTGCCACTGGAAGAACTATTTGTCCAGAATATTATTTTCTGGGGGAGTATAATTTATGCATTCCAAGTACTTTGCTGGGTGACAGTAGTTCAAAATAAAGAATATTTTTCACAGAAATATAATCATTACCTTTAGCTGTAAAAGCCCATTGCTCAGGGAAAATGGTTAACGCTTACATCCCTGTAATTGCACCATCATTTTAACTGGCATTTTAATTAAGACTCTTCAGCTAATCAGCTCAAAGGCAGGGACCATTTGTTGTGCGCCTGAATTCACAGACCGACATGATCAAGTTGGAGAAATAGACTCAAGGTAACATGTTGGGGAGTTACTTGAAACACTGAAGTAGTTGCAAGCGCCAAACTAATGTGCCATCGAAGCCCCTGGAAGCAGGCCTGCTGTGGTTCTGGGAGCAGCAGGTGGGGTGACGACTCCGCGACACACTTTGCAGCGCTGGTTTGCAGGCGTTGTTTGTTCTCTGGGTAGCCAAAACCCAAAATTCCACATCTGTTGATATTGTTGCCCACACACTTGTAAAAGAAAGCCTGTGTTGGCAGTTTCAGGCACAACTGTGATGTATCTCTCTGTGATTCACTGTACCTGACTAGACTTGTCCTCTAAGTAGAAGGTTGATGTGTTATTCTCCTTCATGTATTTTATCACTCTGTTTCATTTCCTTTTGCTCTGATGCTTCAAATAATCCAGACCTTTAAGGAAACTTTTATGGTGGTAGAATTCAGTGGTGAAGTATCAGAAAAGTTGTATTTAAGACTAACCTTGCAACTTAGTGTGTGCTTAGATCTTGTCTTGCATTTAATTATTGATCTTAAACTGTTTGAACTATATGGTAACATATGCCTGCTTTCTTGGCAGTCTTAAAGCTTGCAAAAGAACAGTGTTACAGCCTCCAAAGGTTAAGAAGAATGAGCAGCCTGCACAGGTTAGAGTTTTATAACAGTAGCGGTGGGCGGGAACAAGGTTAAAAATCTTTCCAAGAACCAGGTATCAGGGACATGGGTTTCTGTTGTCAGGACTGGGAACTCAGTGAAGGAATGATGACCTCAGCTGAACTTAATTGTCTTGTTGTATAATGATCATAAAAAGAAAGGGAGAGGCTTAGAAATACTGCCTTTGCCGTCCTCATATAAGTGCTGGGCAAAGAAACACCAGGTAACAGGGAAGTGAAAGGTTTTTTGTGTGTGCAAGTATATGCTTTAAATCTCTCTGTGTGTTTTCTTTTTTAATACAATGTCTTAAAAACATCACTTGACTTGATTGCACAGGTTACTTAACTGCTGAGAAACTCGGGGGCCACCCAGCCCGTGATAGTCGTGCTAGACAATACTGGTCAATGGTTTACAGACAACGGTAATGTTCTAAAAATACTGCAGTTTCTCAGTTTTACAACCTGGGCAGATCCCGCGCATGTGCTGCTGGGTTCATACGGGTTATCAAGACATCTTCCAGCAAGTTACAGGCTTCACGCTTGCCATTTTGGTGTTCGTCATTGCCCTGCGCTGCAGCAGCCCTCAGGGCAAAGATTGGTGCTGGGCTGTGGTGGGCGCAGGGCTGGGGGCAGCCCCGAGGCACTGCCTCCAGCTCGTCTGGCCCTGCTCTAGGTTAGCAGAGGGGAGGACCAGCGGATGGTGCACGGCCCATGGTGTATGGTATCTGCTGGGGGCATGGCACAGGCCTCTGGGCCTCCTCCCAGCAAGGAGCTGCACTTGGTGCTGCCCAGTGTTGCTGCTGCGTCTGCCTGGCTGCTCCCAGCAGTTACATCTTCCTGGGGAACGTGAGGCGAGGGTGATGCTGCAGTGGTTACAGAGCAACACAAAACCAGCAGCTCTGAAAAATGCAGGTGTGCAGCAGCTGCTCAAGTTTTCCTAGTCTCTTCTCTTGGTCTTCCCATCTCTGTGTGTCCATGTCCTCCCACTTTCTCCTCCCCGTGCACCCAGATAATGGTGCAACGCATGGGTTAAACATAAGCCTTCTTCAGTGAGAAGTGTGTTTACAGCAACAGCAGAGGAAACAAATAGCAATGGCAATGGTTTTATGGTTCACAGTTTCATTATTGTCTTCAGCTTTAAACTGAATTGAGGCTTTTGTGAGGTAAATGACCTGCTGCAGCTACAAAGGGATTTCAAGTTCTGCGGGGTTACTGTAGATTTCTGTTTCTTTTGCTGTGCATTTTATTTTGATTCTTGGGATGTATGGATGAGGCTGAGGTAGCAGCTGGTTCAATAGGCTGTCTGTGGAGCAGGTAAATTTTGCGCACATGTTGTAGGTATCCTCCATCCTTCTTCCACCCTGCGCACAGCAGACACCAAATACCACCAACTCTCCTAGTATGTGTCAACTCACCACTTGGGATTCTTCTCTCCTTTTTGGAGGCCTCCATAGCAAACTTCGGCTGCTGGCCCTATTCCCCTGCCCTCACCCCAAAAACCAACCTGAGGATTTACCACGCCACGTGGCAGATGTGACGGAGTAGGACGCGCCTGCGCGTCCGCTCCCTGAGGACACGGCAAGCAGTGGCAGCCGGGGTGGCAAGGGCTGGGCGTGCTCCTCCACAGCTGGGAGGCCACATCTGAGGGAAAGTGCTCGCTGCTTCAGCCTGCAGCACAGGAACGCTGTTTGTGATGGGGCTGGGGCTAAACGCCTGCACTGCACCCTGCTTTCGTGTTTTTTAGGCTTCCAGTTACCAAGACAGATTTAAAGATAAGTGTTCACAAATATAGGCAGATTGTTTACGTTGCATTCTCGCACCTCAGGGCAAAGTTAAAACCTGGTGCCGGTGCATTACAGCGTGCTGACAGATGCGGTGGATCGTCTCAGGCAAGCTCTCGTGTGTCTCACACTGTCACCTACACAGCAGATTGCTGCCTGGTGCTGCCATGCTTACTGCTAGCTGTAACTTTCTGTGTGCCCTCCTGCTTTTAACTTCCCTTGAAAAGTGGCTGCTGCCACAAAATAACCCAATTTCTGTTGTTATTGTAGCATTTAAGTGACATAGCTGGTCAAAAAAAAACATCTGTGCTGACAAGAATTTTCCACCCCTACACAGTTGGGGCATCAGCCTTCAGTAGCAGAAGACCCAGTTAACAACATCTATCTGTCTCCCTTACGATTTATTTCAAATTCGTCTGTCTGAGGCATCCATCCACTGTGTCCCATCTTTCAGAGAGGATGACAGAAATGAGATTAGTTGGAGGCTCTCTGAGGCCAAAATCCATCCTGTGCTGGCACAAAGTGTGGAGCCCAGTGGGAGAGAGCGGCAAAGGGCTTCTGTTCTTGGAGCACTGTCATCTGTGTACTGCTTGTGTATCTTCATCTGTGCTGTGTTAAAGCCCAGCTGGTATAAACAGCTTATATATATATATGTATGCATATATCAATTAAAAATACCCTTCTGGCTGGTAAGTGAAAGGTCCCTGTATGAAGTCTTTCAAGCAAGCCACAAAATCGAAGGATGTGGAAAATCAAGGCTGATTCAAAGTTTGCAGCAGGGGGGCTTTCAGACTCCCTAGGTACCAGTGTCAGTGCTGTGGCCATGTCTCAGAGTTAGTGCTGTGTTCTTTTTCAGTGTCAGTGCCTCACCTAAATACTGACCAGATCTTTTTTGAAGGAAAGACAGATTAGTAATGAGGTAAAAAGACCAAACAGATTATCCAGGGGAGGTTAATTTTTAATGAACGATTCATGTACTATACCCCTGAGCAATTTAGTAAGATACCAGCTTACCTTTGAAATAACGTCACAGAAGAGGTATTGGCCATAAATTAAGCCAATTACTTGTACGTGCACATTTTAATGCCTGGACAGTAGAGATTCTGTGGTCTCTCTCAGGTACTGCATGATCTGACAAGGTCGGCGTATTCTTCAAAGTATTTGCGTAAATATGGCAGTGTCTTTGCAAAACTGTGAAATTCAAGTACACAGAATTAGTTCTGAGCACCCATTGCAGCAGGTGTCTCACCTACCTGGTATATCCTGCCACGGCTGCTGCAGGGACAACACTCATCAGTGCTGGCAGCGTGATTCATGAGCTCGAACGAAATTGTGGCTTCTCATGCAGGAATCCCTGCAGCAGTACCAACGTGCTGCTCAAATCCTTGACAATCAGAAGTGTGCTAATTGCTGTCATTAGATTTGTACCAAAGGGGCAACATACATGCAGAAATCTAGTGTATATTTCTGAAATTTGTTATGAGCAGTAAACCACTGTCATGTATATGGCCTTTAGGTAGCTTTTCTGCATCCGTTCAATTAAATGCTAGTAAATGGAATGAGGAAAAGCCAGCTAGGACACGCAGTGTATTTCTTCCTTCCTCCTGAGAGCCAGTCCTGCTGCAAGCACTGCTGCCAGCTTGCAGCCCACCTATTCATAAGAAGACACTGCAGCTGCTCAGCGTTAGAACTGCAAGTTTTCACAGAGCGTCTCATTCTTGTGGTTCAGGAGACAATGTTGTCATCCTACAATTTATTGTTCTATCAATCTATTGTTATATAGTCTTGCTTTTAATGTGTGTACAGAAGTATCTACAACTAAATGCATTTATGTGTATTTTGCCGGAGATATCTAGATCTGCACAAGTGAGTGTGACTGAGGGCTCCCTATCCAATGACCAAAGGCAGCCACATGTCACAGAATTTGTGGTGAAGAGCCTTACTTTCAAGTTCAGTAGTGGCTGAAAGCAAGATTTTACTGCGTGCCTCCAGCAGGGCTGTAGTCAACCACAGACCCTGATGCTGCGTCTTATTTGGACAGTTTTGCAGACCACAAGAACTTACTTGTTCCAGTTATAGGGCTGATTTTTTCCCTACTTTAATGGCTGTCCAGAATTTACTGAACTAAAACCCATCAGCAATAACCGAAGAGATCTGGGATGATCCTTAGCTGTTGGAAATTGGTAATGGTCTCAGAAGTTATTAATTACAAAAATTCAGCTCAGAAACCCCTAGTCAACACATACCATGCAGAAAAAGTCCACTTATTCGTGGTGTCTCTTTGAGACTGCTGCATCCCTCCTCAAGCTGCTGACTTTCTTCTCCCTGCCCTGTTGTGCTGTTCACTATTCATCTGCGCAGTGCCCGCTTGAGAACAGCTCAGGCTCATGGCAGACTGAAGCTGGCTTCAACGGCTGCCCCATGCCACAGCTGAACTGCTTGCTCTGCCTAAGGAACACTGGAAGCACTGGGGAGGCATAAATAAATGATGTGCATTTTTAGATGTGCCTGTCTATAGGATGGCTAATGAACAAAGAAAAGGTCACTTGAACAACATATTTTTAACCTCTCAATGTTTTCTGTCTGGTATTTTTGTTATTTCTGAAATTACAACACAGTATAAAGACCTGCTGGAAGTAGCAGGTGTTCATGTGCTATTTCAGAAGCTGTGTCCTTCACACCTGACAAGGAACCAGTGTAGAACTAGGGGAGAGGGAAATGCTCCCATGCATGTACTTACCTGCACACATTTACCTGCACGGCTAGGTGCATGTAGGTCTGCGTGTTACAGAAGGAAGCAAGAGGGCTGTATCAAGGAGTCTGTGAGGAAGAGGTGTTACATTAAGACAACGTTTGTGCTGAGAATTTAACTCTGTGCATGGAACAAGGAAAGAAAGTTATCTGTTATTAGAGAGCTTGCCTTCTGGGGGTGGAGATGTCTGACCTGATGTCTTAGGATCGGTTAATCTCTTCTGTTTTTAAGTCACTGCATGATTTTGATAGATGGGCTGAAGATGTCTTGCTGAGAGCAGTTACTAAGCATTTGTTTGCTTTTATTCTCATCTTAAGAGGAGGGCTCACTTTAACATGTTTAAATGCTCGGGGATATTGTTTAACTGTTAAATGTTTACTCTGCTGCCTGTCCATGTTCACTACACAGGAATGTAAGATATCTCTGCTGGTTTTGTTGAGTTCAGCTACTTCTTTTCTGCATTAGTGAAGCCGAGTAGTGTACAGATGTGCCCTTATTTCTTACTATTGGATACCCTGAAAAATAAATACGTTATGGTTTTGAGGACTGACCAGGCAAAGTTCAGTTAACTAGAGGAAATTTCCGTACCAGTAGCAGGAGGACATTTTAGACAGATTTAATGAAGCATCCCCTTGAAGATGACACATTCTTAGAGAACACAAGGGCATAGTTTTCCTGCTGGGTCAGTTATTCTGGTTATAAATAAATGTTTTTCCCTTCCTAGCAGATCAGATAATTGTTTGAACTATTACCTCAGATGCTTTATTTCCACAGATGTTCTAATGCCACATTTGCATTTTCCTCAGTCCTTCAGGCAGTCCTGTTAGTTTTCGTCTCTCCCTCATCATAATTTCAGCAGCTGGTATTACCATCCCTGAGAGCTGACTTTTCCAGATGTAATTGCTGATCTCAAGTTCGCCGGAAGAGTCACTCTGATGCTTCCTGCTAGATTTTTCCTTGGGTGAAGCTGCTTGTTACCTTTCCGAGGCCTGAATATAACTACACTACTTCTGAAGTTCTGTTAGAAAAGGGGAAAACAGTTCATTCTGAAGGGAGTCATTTTGGTGTGCCCATGCTTGTACACCTGTCCATACATAAATGTTAGATGGCTTAACACTTGTCTGTATCCTCTTCCTTAATCTTTTCAAGGATAACCTCTATGAAGATACAATTTGCTGATGTTGAATCTGGATACAAACCTCCCAACCTGCTGTGACACAACAAAATCCCGTGGCAACCAAGAATGTGATTTACCCGATCGAAGTCCTCACTTCTGCCTTCTGCTGGACCTGCGTCCTGCCCTCAGGCTGTCTCCCTGCCCCCTGCCCTGAGCCAGGCACGCTGCTTGAGAAGCTGTGCAAAACACAGCCTGCGTTCCTGCCTGAGGCAGCATGCAAGGGTTGCTTCCAGGTCCATATCCTAACGGGCTGTTTGTGTTTATGGCCCTGGGGCTGCTGGTGCCATCCCATGCCTGTGGCTTCAAGGCCACTGACATCACCCTGCCGGGGGTGGTCACCCTACCGGGAGCACCCCCCAGTAGCTGGGGTGTACCTGCGCGGGGCGGCGCGCGGATGGCGAGCCCTTTTACAGCTGCGCGTCATCGCTCTCCGTGCAGCCCCAGCAGTGCTGCAGGGGTGTTCCCCAGAACTGCTTTGCTTGCCAGCCGAGGCGTGCCACCCTTCAGCTTAAGCAGATCCTCAGGCTGTGCCTAGAGTTGCAACAGTGCAGAACAGAACTGCTGGGAAATGGTAGGTTTTCTATGAAAACTTGTGATAACAATGACAAATACTTTTATCTCTTAAGAAAAAAAACACTCTCTTAAGAGTATTTTTTTTTGTTAAGATTTCAAATGGTGAAAAGTTTGTGATACATTGTTTTAAAAGACAGAAAACATGAGAAACGTGAGAAAATACTTTGTTTAGAAAAATGGCAACCTTTCATTGGAAGAAATGCAAGATTTTGGTGAGTGTTAATAATGCTGATTGTACTCCAGTGTTTCATAATTGTGTCAGACCTTTGTTCGAGATGCTGAAAATTATTGGATTGGCAAGGTACGCGTGCTTTCCGCTCAAATCGTGCATCGCTCATATCGCATCGCTGGTTGCCTCTGATCAGTTTGTATGTATTTGTGCAATATGACTTCTCAGCTGAAGCTGCTGGCTAACAAGCTGTCTTACTTCCTAGCAAACTTGGTATGCCTGGACACTAGAACACTTAAGTACTTGTGAGACGTGCCATGTTGCTATTAGAGATTCTGTGTTGCTACTACAGTTCATATATTGCTTTAGTGCTTTCTACTGTGACTCATAATTACAAACATTTCACAGCCTATGTGTAATAATTAACCTTTATGAACAGAATGGGAAAGTTGGGTATTCAGTTTCTCCCCTTATAATACCTTACATGAAGTTGTTTATAAGGTTGTGCATGTGCGTGAGACACAGACACAAATCCAAGGAAACATTGTAGAAGAACAGTTTCACTATTAAGTCTGCAGTCATTACAGTTTTCTTCTCTGTTTTGACTTGTGAGCATGTGCCTGCGAGATTCCTGGTGATAATGTCATGCCTTTACTCTGGGCTTGAAAAATCTGTCTGACATCTGTGAAATTGTTGGCCGGAGGTGGTTACAAAACGAAGCACAGAGCTGTTCGTAGCTCGAGCAGAGGCAGCTACTTGCCACCATTCTGCATCCCAACCCTGCTGTTAAAAGCGCTTTATTAAGGCAGGAGGAGAGGCAGCTTCCTAGTTCAGAAATGCTTGAGGCCGGCTGTGTCAGGGAGGGCTGCAGCTCCCTGTGCCCTGGGAGGGCAGGCGGTGCTGCGAGCATCCTCCACAGTGCCCTGCCGCAGGGCCAGGCTGCTCGGCACCAGGCTGGCTGCGCTGCTCTTGCCTAGGNGAAGAGAAAAAGGATTTAAAGGTAGCTTTTTTTTTTTTTTTTTTTTTTCTAGAAAGTGTTACTCCTGTATGGCAGAACAGGAATTCTTACTGGCAAAGTTGCATCTCCTCCATTCCACTTTCTAGTGATCTCATGCTGTAACGTTTTCCTTTCATGGAACTTCAGGGGGAAACTCCCCTGAAATGCTAGGATTGTGTTGCTACAGTTTCCAAAAGCATTGCAAAATATGCTCCTGCTTATGTATTCCTGCTACGACTCAGGTCTTAGGGATGAAAAAAAAGCAAACCACAAAACTGTACGTATCTCATACAGTTTATTGCTTGTAGAAGAGCAAAGCAGAAGACTTAAAGCTTTCAGAAAGTGTCCCTCAGATTTCATAGAACCATAGAATCATAGAATGGATTGGGTTGGAAGGGACCTTAAAGATCACGTAGTTCCAGCTCCCCTGCTGTTGCCAATTTCATAAATAATAGCTTATGGATTTTTGATTTTAAAAGGTCCAGAAGAGTATGATTGTATGTTAAAAAAAAGTAGAGTTATTTTTTCTGCTTAAAATCTGTATTATCTCACAGACTATTCTGCAGCATCTGCCAGCACCAAGGGATTTAAAAATAGAAATCATGTTATATTTTAATCATTATTCCAATAGTCAAAATCATCTCATTCTGCTGCAGGAAAGCATGTTTACAGAAACTGCAGCTTGATGTGGTTAAGATGGATGCTTGCATGCAGGAAATTATGAAGATCTGCACCTATCTTTGGGACATCAGTAGTGAGTGAATTTGCTGTGAAATATGCAGAAATATGGGATAAAAGCTCTGCATATTGAAGCAACTGGCAAGACTTTAATCAGTGCATCTGTGATTTATCCATACAAATCATTATGAAATTAATGCAAAATGAATTTGATACCTGTTTGCAATACAGCTAAGGAGCAAATGCAGCAAATACTTTATTCTGTGAAAACTATCCAGTAGAATTATATAGTAATACATAGTAACAACCCAGAACCTGCTCCTTGATAAATTATTGTGTTTGGAAGAGTGAAGGGAATGTATTGGTGGATACTGGATGCCTGCAAATGATTGTTCGTACAAGTTTACTTGGCCTGTTGCATACCGTCTGTGCTGTGCTGTAGGGTTTTTTGTGTGATTGTCTGGCTGGTTGTTTTTTTGGTATTTGCTGCCTTTGAGATATCTGTTGTGAAAATTAAGCACCTGGAAAATTTATGCCAATTAAGCAGAGTGGCATTTTGGCTTTCTGCTTAGTTGAGGTTATTTCAAGTCCTTGTCTCCCAAATTAGAGCTGAATGTCTCATGTTTAGGTCTGGCACATTGAGAAGTAAGCTGGAAGGAGCTTTCTGTTTTTATTATGCTCGTCTTCAATGGGCTCTTAACCGTATTTATCTAATGGCTTGTATTAATGCCTGATAACCCATCAGGCAACATAAGTAACTCATCTCCCTGCACGTGTGGTCTTAAAGGAGAGCTTTCATACTGCAGTGCATCAGATTTAGCAGAACCACATTTAGATGAGTTGTAGGTGGTCTCCTGATAGTGGTGAGGGGGCCTGAGCTTCTTGCTCCAGACATTTGCATGTCTGTAAATAGCGAGTCACTGTAGTGAAACCCGAAGGGCTGCGGCAGTTTCCATGTTGTAACAACGCTCGCCAGGAAGCGGCGTAGGCTTACTTGTGTAATCATTAATTTTTCTGTCCTTTAATAACCCATCTGTGTTTTCTGGTTGACTGGCAAGGAAGACCTACTCCAGCATTTGACATTGTCTGTTGATATGGAAATAATTGATGTCACACATTTAGCATGACATAATGTGTACGGGATCACAGCTGGACAAGGCACTCTGTAGGCAAACAGAATTGACAGATTCCTATCCACCACAGGGCACAATCTCTGTATGCAGCCACCGGCCACAGACTGGGTTGGGATGTCTGTGAGGCTGCAGCCAAACAAACAGCCGTAGGGTGAAAGCTGTGGTGCTGTTGTATTCACGTACGGTGCCTGTAGGAGCTCAGACATCAGCTACCCAGGCACAAACACTTCAGGGGGGCTGCATGCACATCTCTGAATGGTGGGTATGCCCTGAGCAATTCGCGTGATCATGGGCTGTGTCTAAGTTTTTGGCTTGTTTGTTTCAATCTGGGATAGAAGGTCTCACTGGTATAACCACCAGCATAATGGTTTGGGTGCAGGTTCGCATCCACCTTTTGGAAGGGAGCTTTCATGCAGCGGCCAGCTGCAGCTGTTGGCCCTGCATAACCCATTGCAATACCACAGTAGTTGATTTGGGACAGACAGGTTGGATGTGCTCGTTCCAAGCAGGTCCCGAATCACATATTGTGAAGCAGAAAAAAAAAAAAATTGTATGCGGATGAGCAGCAACCATTCCCACTGCCAAAGGGAGGGTTCTGTGCTTGTCTGTCAACGCAGGTCATCTTCACTGTAAACAGCTGGGTTGCAGGCAATTTCTTGGGTGTAAAGTACAGCTGTCGTTGAAGTCTGCTATAAAAGGTGGCACATAGTGAAAGCACTTAAAATGCCAAATACTGCCACCATCCTGTAGGCAGTTTGCACTATTGCTGTCACTGCCAGCAGCAGCAGGGGGGAAATACGTAGCAGACATTTTCTCGTCTGTACAAGAACAAGGAAAGGGCCTGAAACTGCATCTCAGCACACAGCAAGGGACAAAGGACAGTAAGCAGGGGAAAGAAAGAAGTGGAAGGACTCTGCTACTCTCAGCTGGAATTTTTCATGTGCTTATCTATCCTTCACCCTCTATCAATGTATTGCAGTGATGCATGAGTCCTAGAGTGGGAGTTTTTTTTGGTGTACAAAATGGATACTCTCGGAGTGTACATGGCTGCTACATCCTGAAAACACATAAAAAAAAATTATGAGAAGACAGGAGAGGAGCTGATTTAAAATTTTATTTAGATATCTGAACGTTTATCAACATCAGATCTTCTGGAGAGCATCCCAGCCTTGTAAGGCAGCCTGTAAATCTTAATGTGATCCCTTGGAGGTTTGTGTTGGTACAGGCAGGCAGAGTATCTCCTTTCCTGCGGGTGCGAGAGGCTCACGCTTTGGCAGAAGCACTGAGAGTGGTGACAGCGTGCTCACGGGTAACTGCAAGACCTATGTCTCTCAGCACTTTGCTGTCAGATTTAGAAATGGCACTGACAGGCTCTCATCATGTAGGACTTTTCCCTGGAGACTGGTTGTGACAAGCTTTTGGAAGAAGTTTTGGAGGCAGTGTTAGAAAGTCTTTCATAAGAAACCCCAGTATCCTGTTTTGTGTTACAGATGCTATCGTTGTGGAAGAAGGGACCTTCGTCGTCTTCCTGCGTGTGCCTTTGCCAATATACACTTAGGACTTGGTTTGTCCCGACAACACCAGAACACAGAATTTAATAATAGCACTTTTAATCCTGGAGAGCTCAAGGTTCTCCACAGAAGAAGTGTGCTGTGGTTCTCCTTTTACAAATGTGGTAGTGGAAGCCCAAAGGAGTAAATTGCCAAGATTAATGATAAAACTGGAAAGAAAACAGGGCCAAACCTCAACCCAGCCCCTAACGATAGGATTTGGATGCCTTTCATCTCCATAAAGGTTTCCTTTCTTGTGATTCTTAACTTCCCGTGCGTGCAGGACCCCATCTATCGGATTAATTGTGAGGGAGCTGGACTTTGCTCAGTGATCTCACTGTCGCCGCTGCCGCTTCTCCCTCAGGGGCGTCTGCGTAAGTCAGTACATCTTATCAGCAGCTCCCAGATGGGACGGCTGTGTCTGCTGCATGGGGTTATGCGGCAGGAAGCAGATGGCAAGGATGCAGCTCATGCAGGAGGAGCGAGATGGGAGTCATCCACAGAAATCCGGGGCCTGCTTTGGTCACTGCCTCTGCTGCCCCTCTCGAGATTGTATTTTCCCAAAACAGGACAATGCAGTCAAACCCAGCCTTGATGTCCGTCCTGCTGAGAACCACGTACAGTAGAGTATGCCCTTGTTCAGTGATCCTAAGTTTAAACAGACCTTCCACTCCTAATTTGCATTATTTTTTGAAAGGTCACTCCTTTAAAAAGGCCAACAAGGTAGTGTAAATATCAAGAGTTAATCACTGGAGTAGTGCCGGTGTCCTGACTGGAAAAGGATGAAGTGATGCTGTGTGTAAGGACAGCTGGGCAGTCAGTGAATGGTTTTGAGAAATCTGAACTTTAAATTGACACAATGGATGGCTGGGATGATTTAGGAGTTTTATCATTAACTTAAGCCATAGACATAAATTTGAAAATTACTTTGTCAGAAGAACAAGGTGATGAGAGAGTTCATTTATGGGCTACCACTTCTGCCTATGTCACCTTGAGCTCAAGTTCCTGCCAGTGTTTGGAAGTATTTGCTTCAGTGGATGGAAGGTTCCTTTGGGAATAGGTGCAGTGTGTGAAGAGCATTTATTCCAGGTCTGTGGGCTTTTGAAAATAGCAGTGAGAGGAAGTATCTAGTGAAGCTGTCCGAAGTACTGTGTTGTGCAGTTCTGCTGTGCTCAGGCAATCCTGTCTTGGAGTGGGGAAGGAGAGCTGTGCAAACCTGCCCTGTGTGTGAGAGGAGGGGGAGTTGTCAGTGCTCAGCCAAACAAAATGAAACATATGAGGCAAATATAGGATAGCAGCCTTCCTCCTCCTGCTACAGACCAGGGAGGAGCTGGTCGCACGTGAGCGAAACACTAAAGAGTGAAAAAACAGCCTTTAACTGGCTAGGTAGTTGCATGGCCCCACAGCCTGATGCACGCTAAGCTTACGCTCTGAAGATGCAGGTGGTCTGTCTCCAGCATAGAGTCCTTTACTGTGGGTGTTTGCAAAGAGCAGCACCTGTAGAGGCTGCTGAGATGGCGACAGCTTCTAATGCAGCTCGTGGGGAAGGGCTCTCCTCACCTGTGCCCCTGCCCCAACAGCTATTCCTGCTCCATGGTAGCTTGCTGCCGTGCAGAGCAGGTGCTCCTTGCAGCCCAGCTGGTGCAGAACACAGGAGCTGCTGCTGCTGGTGCGCTCAGGAGCTGATAGCGGTGCCCAAGCAAGCAAATCCATGGGCCGATCAAAAAGCATGACTAATGCAACACCTCGGTCTTGTGAGACCAGCTGTGTTACCCTCCCTTCTTAGAAGCTACGTCAGAAGAGAGTGCTTTCTTTGTGTATATGTTAGCATACATGTTGATACTACTTTGACCAACCACACACAATGGTCTTCCAAAAATATATTACACACTCCTATCTCTCTTCCTCTTGAAAGAGAAGTTTCATCATTTAGTTGGTAGCCTGCTGATATTAGTTAAATAGAGCTGATATTATTTAAATAAAACTCAAAATTTTTGAATCAACTGTGATTTATAGTGAGACTTGTATTACTAAAAAGCCAAGCAACAGAAGCCTTTTATGTGCCCTTTTTGCAACTACTTACTTTCTCTATGCTTTGATCAACTATATCTGGCACGGCTTAAAAAAAAATCCTGAATGTTTCTGAGGAAGTAAAGATGTTTCATCCTAGGTGTCATAAACTGCACAGTCCCCTTTGGAAATGTGCAATTATCACTTCAGTGAAAACCCCAAACCCACAACATTTGCCTGTTTTATTTCTTAGTGACCTTTATCTTGATAGTTCTCCACCCTCTGGCACATTTTGAGTCATGTGTTGACTTTCATGTCAGAGCTGAAGGACTGAAGAAATCCAATTCTCGCTTTAAAGCTTTTTCCCAACAACCTTCCAACTTCAGCTGTCTTGTTCAGCTACATAAGAAGTATGGGAAGAATGACAAGTCATCACCTGTGTGCAGGTATCGTGTGTGGGTTTGCTTGCATGATTACTGTATAGGGCAAATAATGCTTCTCTTAGTAAACCCACTCACTGCTTAATTGGTCTCTGAATTTGGGATAACTTTGGAAAAAATGATGTTAGAGTTGAAGAAGAAACACCTGCCAGGAAGGTTATTTCTAGGATTTATTTTTCCCTTTGGAATGTCAGGTCTTTCATTTTTGAAGACCTCGTTTGGTGAAAGCAACAAGGAGGCTCTTGTGTCAGATATTTTACCTCTGATAGTAGTGTTACCCCAGTACTTAAGTTTTAAAAAACTGTAAATATTGGCAGGGAAATATCTTTTTAAATGCTGCAGTCCCCTCTGGGGTAGTTAGTTGTGTTGATGCTTACATGTTTATATATGCATATGCCTTTGGACTGTTGCTTTCTCTGACTAGAGAAGAAAAGCAGTATGACTCATGCACAAGCATCTTAACAACTGTACCTAAAGGGTGAAGTCTCACTGCTGCTGCAAGGGAGTAAGTCTGAAGGAGCTCCAGAATTATTTGTGTAACAAAGTGGAAGTTGTAACAACTATTCTACTTACTCAAGAAAAGGAAAAGTGCTTCCTCAGTACAATTTTGAGTAATTATAGAGAGAGTATTCTACTTACACTTTTCAATAGTTTAGGAAGTGTTAAATGTTACACATTTAAATGTATTCCTCACATGGGTATTCTGCAGATAAATGCGAAAATCCAGCTGCTCAGCTCTCAGGGATTTAAGTGTAGGCTCCTGCCCTGGGAGACGCTTCCCTTGGAGATGCGTGGCGTTCACAAGAATGGTTTGAAGTTCCCATACGTTAAAAAACACTGGAAGATTTATACTGTGTGTTTAATGGGGACTGAAATGTCATCAGTTGCTGTGCTCCACCATGCTGGAAAATGTGAACACCAATAATTTGGTTGGTTTGCCAGAATTTGTACGTTTTGTGAAAAGCTCTGGGTATTGAGGACTTTCCAGCTGCAGCACTGCCGTGCCAAAACCCTTTCACTGGTACTGCCCCTGAGCGACACAGTTAGTGCTTCTGGTTTCTTGATTTCTTTTTGTGAATTTCTGAACCTTTAGGGCTTTGTTATTCTTTGGGGGGTTTCGTGGTAGCCATAGGATCTAGGTTTCTTTTGGTAGAAGTGGAGATGGCCGCTGGAGTTTGTCTGGGTGGTGAACCCCATCCAGAGCTGGAGCTTCCACCAAAAGCCTGAATCAAACCAGCAGGAGGAAGGGGACTGTCACCACTGCCGCGCTTACAGAACAAAACACAAGGCCGTCTACGACCCACTCCTTTACACAGAGCTCACCCCCACCACCTTCTCCCCTCAGTCCTCTTTCCCACGGAGGAGACATCGAGGGTGCCGGGACGCCCCACGGCCCCCCACGCCGGCCGTGAGGCACCCCGCCGCGCGGCCCTCCCCTCGCGCCGG
>VXAV01003492.1:393851-414608 GCA_013399715.1 Alectura lathami
GCTGGCCGTGGACCGGACGTACTCGGACCCGGAGCGGCACCGGCGCCGCAAGACGCGGGTGAGCACGCGTCGGGGTTTCGCTGGGCGACCTCGGAAAGTTTGCTTCCCGCTGTGTCGGAGCGGGGTGAAGAGGGGAGCGGCGGGGGGCCCGCCGCGGGGAGGAGGCCCCGGGCCGGNNNNCAGGGTGTTCTCTGAGGGGTCCCCGTGTTTCCTGCGCTGCGGTGGATCTGAAGGGAAAGGGCTTTTAATCTGCGCTTCTGTTTCATGTTCTTGGTGTTGAATGCTCACTTGTAGTCTTGTTGGTAGAAGAAAATTGAAAGAAACTGGCTGTTGACAAAACAGAAACTCGTGTGTGAGGTGACGTCCACAATAGAAACTAGCTGGAGGTGGGAGGAAGAGAACTTAGTCAGCAGCACTGGTGGTTGAATAAAGCCTGGGTCCCGCTGCTGGATGCCTGGGTTCCTGGTTCCTCACAGTTTCTGTTTGTTAAGCTGTACATGAGGTGATTTCACCCAGCCGAGAGTGACTGCGGCCCGGTGCTCAGCCTGCAGGAGGGCTGTGGCATGGTTTGAGATCGGCAGAAAAGGTGCAGCGGTGTGTGCTAGGGATAAAGCAGCAATATCCTTCCGATGTATCCCTGAAGTACCGCTTTGTTGGACAGGTTTTCTTAGGGTCTGCTGGCAAGTTCAGCTTGATCTTATTATTGTTCTGTTCATATAATATACAATAAATAGACAGTGCTCAGGATCTCATCCTTTATGTAGTAGCCTTTGCAGTGGGTGTCCCACTGATGAAGGCAGGTGGCTCTCAGGTGCATGCATGGATTTTGAATTCTTCCCCAAATGCTCAGCTCAAACAGGTGTAAGAGAAGCAGCTCCTTCCTCCTGGGCGCTGCAGGCGGACAGGAAGACAAGGTTGCTCTTGCTGACTTGGAATACCAGCAGGAGCTTTGTTCTCTATTCTAAAATGAGTTCTGGAGTGTGTCAATAAATGAGCTTCACAGTTTGAAGTGTAAAGATTAGCTATTTGTGAGCTGTTTGTGAAGGAAAGTGGGCTGTGAGGTGTGTTTTTTTTTTTTTTTCCCCTGTACTGCACATGAGCTGTTCTTTCCATCTCCTCCCAGCCCATAACTGAGAGTGCTGAAGAGGGGATGGTGTGCTTCAGATTGTTGCTGCATAATGAAATGTTTTAAAATAAGTAAGCCAGTACACTAGCTTTACTACTGAGGTCTAGAATGCTCTTCATCCTGTAGGCAGTGTACACATGCTAGTCATAACCCAATTAAGAATTTTACATGTTTCCTTTGTTTTTCTCTTTACAAGTTGAACGAGTCCTTCTTCATTGTTCTTGCTGAGATAATACTGTGCTATCTAACTTATTGTGGCCAAGGAAGAAAATTGCATACCTTCAAGGCTGATTTTTTTTTTGGCATGCTTAAGAGTTAAAGCAGAAGCCTCTGCTCTGTAGTCCAGCTGATCTGCTTAAAAGCATGAAGTATCATGGCTAATATACAGTACTGTGTATTGTACATGCATATGGAAAAATTACAAAAGCCTAACTCTTAAGACAGTTTTATGAAGGCATTGGGCTACGGTCGAATTTGGAGTTTCCTTTCATCAAGCCTAGCCTCTCCTTCCCTTCCTGCAACCATGAGAATCGGAAATGTAGCTTGTTAGCAGGTTCCTAGAGTTGCCGATAATTGCGTTGTTCCAGGGTCCAGACTTTACAAGTTGTGCTAGACCTCATACAACCTGTAATGCAACTGGCAGAGATGGCAGCAGCAGCAGTGTGTTCCAGATGATGGCAAGAGCTGGCATTAAACGTATTTGTGCTTATTAGGGGCAAATAGAATATTTTCCTGGGTAACTTCAGCATTCCTCTTACTGCTTTAACCAGGGGGGCAGAAATGGTCAGGCACCTGGGCAGCAACGATTGGTGGCATTATGTAGGGAAAAAGCAAGAAAGCAGGATGCTGTTTCTCTCTTAGAGACTGAACAAAAAGCAGCCGAGCAGCTGGAGTTAAAGCTGCAGTTCTCAAACATTCATGGAGAAAAGCAATATGGAGATTGAACACAGTTGTGGTGGGAGGGCACTTGGAGAACCCAGACAAACTTGGGGGGCTGCTTGTGTGAGGTCTCGGAGCTGGTTTTATCAGCACGGTGGGGACAGTGCAGAGTAAATAGGGTGAGGTGCATTTAACGTAGCTTGGATGAAGAAGAAGGCAAAGTAGTAGCTGAACCTCATAGTCAGCATAGAACAGGCTGCTGAATCTGGGTTTGGGTGGGCAATTCTGAAGGACTTACTCAGCCCTGTGTCCTTTGTGCCCGTCTAAGGATTTGTCTTCTGAGAAAGCAAAGCCTGCTCTATGGATGTTGAAGAGGACTGTTCCAAACCTGCTACTGTATGTACTGTAGAAAGGCATCACCTAACTCAGTTTGTAGAAGTGCTGGAGCAGCTTACTGTGAGCACAGCCTTCTGAGTTTGCAAATATTGTAAAACCTTTTTTTCTCCTCAGATTCTAATTCCTGCTGCAGTTCAAAAGCTCCTTTAGTGTAAGGCCACAGGTCTCTTCAGTACCTTCCTGTTTAAGACCACTTGAAGTATGATTTCCTGGGCTCTGCTAACAACTCTCTAATGAACCAGGTTACATTTTGTGCGAAGATCCCAGTGTGTGAAAGAGAGAAAACATTTTAATGAGGGATAGCTGAATTATTCTTAACATAGGGGGAATTACTACTGCCTGAGGAGGTCAAGAACGCTGAGGGAGCGGCTGGCTTCCTGTTCCCTTCCTTGGCAAAGTCACAGGGCAGCCGAGCAGCACTGTGCGTGGCAGCACCGTGAGGGACATTAAACCTCTTGTCCTTGGTGTGGTGACAGCAGCCCCTTCCATCCTGGTATTGTTGGGCGGGTGTGTAGCTACAGTAGTGTCGTTACCTTGGTTCTGGTAAATCATCCAGTCCCGGTTTTAAGGGTACACTTCCAGGAGAATGTTCTGCCTCTCCTCCTCCGCAATGCCAGATCGCTCTCAGCTGGAGCTGCCCTCTGCTGCAGCTCACTGTCTGCTGGCACAGCTGGGACCGATGTGGACAAGCACTGTGCAGAATGCTCATGCTGGTCGCTGCAGGCTGTGCTTCCCCGTGCTTCCCATCACCACTGGTTGGTTCCTGCAGTGCTTAGTGAACACCTAAATCTGCCACGTGCCATGGAGTAGAGCAAGATTTGGGAACAATGGCTGTATTTTAGCTGCTGCACACCAAGTACCGTTCTTGTACTTGAATGTAGCCTGCAGGACAGCTGGGGAGCATCATGGTGCTTTCTTGGGGTTCTTGCAGCGAGCGCCCAGGAGACCAGAGGCATTCAGTTCTGTCCGCACCATGCTGCGGAGGTGGTAGATCCATGCGGAGGTTTGTGTTATCGTGGTGGCAATGTTCCTAGCTGAAACTAGCTTCAATGTGCTAACGTGTGCCTCTTTGTGTTAACTGGTGTTTCAGGGCTGCCTGAAAGGCAGCGGTGAAGCTCTTGGCTCTGAGTGCTCACCAGGTTGTCCTATTTTGTTCTTAGAAGCCTCTGTACACATTTCTTTTGCTGATCAGAGCATTGCTCTTCACACTTGATCCCTCAAACCTTACAGAAAACAAGAGTCTTCCACAGTTCGTCAGGACTACGAATTTATACGTATGGCCTTCTGGAATAAAAATTCTCTTCTAGTCCAACCAGAACACGCATTCCTCTACTGCATCCCGTTAGAAGCACATGCAGCGATGCATCCTGCTTTTAACCAGCACCAGCTGCTTTAGACAGAGATGCAGGAAGTCCTAGTTATGTAATTTCTTGTATACAGGATTCTATTCAGAACTTCTCTCAATAGTGGTAGTTTTACATCTGAAATGGTAAAAATTATTTCTTTTGAAACATCTCGCCTGGAGCAGACATGGTTGTGCTTTTTTATTAACAGGTGGTGATTCCTATTTTTTGTCTTGTGCTTTCAGTCTTAGTGAGAATAGCAACAGAATCAGTGTTTTGTGGATGAACGGATTCTTATGTGACCACAAAAAAAAAAAAGGCTTATGTTGAAAACAGAATACAGAAATCCACTTGTTTTCTTGCACTCTGGTGATGAAAAAACGTCCTCTGGAAGTCTCCTCTTATTTTCCACGTCTCTGTTATGATCTCTCCCATTCATCTCATCTATGAGCGAGGCAGTCTTTGTAATAATCTCTCCTCATATGGAAGGCTTTCTAAGCCCCTAATCACTTTCATCATCTGTCCTAGGGTTCCCTTTATTTCTTGTAATCTTTAGTGTATTTAGAGGAAATAACATAGAGGGACCTAGAAAGGTGATGACTGCTATTAAAAACAAACAAAACACACACACAAACATTAAACACCACGACTCCAGGAGACATGGAGATTTAATCTATATTCCTGGCTGTTCTTTAAATACAAGGGTCACTTACGAAGAAACGCTTGTTCTGGGCTTTTGTGACTTTTAGCCAAACCTCCAGATATTTTGTGCTCAGAGAACGTACACATGCATTTCCCACTGTTCACTTTCTGATGTAAGGTGAAGATAATTTGATGAGACATAATGTAGTTGAGACCTTCAGGCCTTAGTTCTCAATCCACGGTGTACCTAGAAATATGTGAAACCTGTCAGATAGCAGGCTGTGTGATGTGGGAGTATAGGGAACAGAAGAGGGAAGCCACAGCTGTGATATGAAAATACAGAATTAGCTGTGTAGAACTGAGGAAAAGCCCAGTTTGTTCATTTAAAACTAGAATTCTGTTTTGATTATTTTTTGAAGTAGTTCTACAGAGACAAACTCTAACTTCTGAATGTTTTTTCCAGTGCCAGAAAGGACTGTTAGGAAGCTTACAAAGTTGCTATATTTTTTTTTTCCTTTGTGTACTTTGAGTTTTGGGGTTACATGCATTCAAACACTGAAGGTCGATGTTAGGTGTAGTTTGTTGTTGTCAAATGAAAGAAAAGGGGAAATTGTTCTGTACAGCTCAGTATGGTATTGCTGTGCTCCCCCTGTTCCTGGAGAGTGAACCCATAGTGGCGAGGGCCTTAAACATTCACACAGTTTTCACCCAGTGCAATTCTCCCTTCCAATCTAAGAAGACAGTTGTAAACAGTAAACAAAATGGGGATTTGTGTTCAAGGTTTAAGGTGATTTTTAGGTTGGGAAGTTTTGTACTTAGACCTCTCCTAGCTTTTGGTCTCTGCCTGGAAACGTCTCTGAAGAGTGCACAGCATCTCCTGTCCTTCGCTGTGCTCGTGAATGGCATTGAGGACTGAGGCATCTACCAGCAGCTCTTTGTATTAAAAAAACAGCAGCAGGATAGGCACTGGAGGAGAACCTCCATCCCCTTGGTTCCCTCTGTCTGAGAGACGTGTGAGGGTCGGGCTGCCAGTGCTGATGCAGGGGGCTGCAACCAGTAATAGCTCTGAGGCTTGCTGTCTGTCATCACCTCCATTAGTAAGGCATGGCCTCTGCGCAGAGCCTGAGCCTGTGAGGCTTTGGCCGGGTGCGACTGCTGTCAGGGCAGGTCGCAAAGCTTGCCGCTGCCCGTTGCCCAGTTCTGGTGGCTTTGGCACTATGAGCAAGCATGCAGCTTTCATCTTCACCTTGAGAGCCGAGTGTAGTTTTGGGAAAGATGTGGTAGAAGGTGAGATTCCATATAGTGTTGGGGGATGGTGGAATGTAATTTTCATTTTTCATTTATTTATTCAGGTAGAATAACTTCGCTAAAAAGCGTTTGCACTATTGCTAATGAGGTTTGCGTTGCTTTTACTATTGAAATTTTCAGCCCTTCCCTTAGTTCAAAAGAGGAATGAGTATTAATGTGCAAAGCCAAAAATAAACCTGCTGTTCTAAAGCCTTGACATATGGGATCTGGTATGCAACTGGGATGGCTTGTGCCTGTGCAGCTAACCTTCTGCAGGCTCTCTCAGCGAGTGAGAACTCCTGCGAGGCAGATTTAACATTGTACTGCATAATCTAAGCTTTAATTTAGGGAAAAGAATGGAAGAGGAGGGGAGTCCCTGCTAGCTGAGGTGTAAAGAGCATCTACAAAGTGTGAGCTGTGGTGCTGTTATTGTAGAAAGCTAGAACGAGGCATTCTGCTCTGTTCCTCCCCCCCCTCCACTCCCCAAAAAGGAAAAAAAAAAAATCAAGAAAAGCTCCATAGTCTTGAGAAGCGGGCCACCTTATTATTGTCATGTTTTGGTGTTGCAAATGCATACAATTCAAGAGGGCAAAAGTTGGCAGGAGCTTCCCTAGCATTTTCTTAGTAACCCCTATATTGGACACTGTGCTTTAATGGACCTGACCTTAAAAAAAAAAAATTTGGCGTTGTAACTGTGTTAACTGTTGGTGTAGCAGGCCCCTGGCACTTGCCTTATCTATTTTGATATGGTTTGGTAACAGTTACCTTCCTTCACACATTTGTTTAACAGTAGCACAGGGATGCACAGAATTCAGGCTGTGCCATTGAACTGAAATCCAGCTGTGGCGCTGGTAGTCCCGAATCTCTTCATCGCTGTCGGTGGCCCGTGGAACTGATCTGGGATGAGTTAGAGCAGCCTTGTGGAAAATTGTCTGTGTATGGAGCAAAGGTAGGTGCTGCTTTCAGTTTGCCTTGCAGTCTCATCTAGCTTTAATCAGGATGGCTCAGGTGGGTTTTCATCTTTGCTTTTGATTTGCAAGTAGATGATCTTGTAGCAGGGTCGGCTAAAATGTGCGGGAACTTGTTTATTTTCTGGCAGAGGCTGTGAGAAAAAGAGCAGCCTGTGTGTGTACGTAGAAATAAAAACACTCAGGGTTGCGACAATTAAACGCTGATTGTCTGTGTTATGTGATCTTGCTGAAATTAATGGGACTGTACTGTTCGTGGAGGCTACTGACACTACAAGGTACCACACCGCTGTTTTCTCAAGCATTAAATAGGATTCTTTTTATTACCGTGCTAATGCTGTGTTTAAAGGAAGTATTTTCCATTGAAGATGCAACATGACGATGGAAGCTGGTGTTTTAAAGGTTAGGAGGACTGCAGCGCTCTGAAGTTGGTTTAGATGAGCAAAAGGTGTCGATTTACCAGGGTGACACAAAGCTGTAGAGCAGAGCTGGTGGGAGCGTGCGTCCTCTGTTCTCACAGGAAAACCTGATGTTGCCTACCACCACCAAAGGACTCCCTGCCTTCAGATAAGCAATACAGCTTGGAGCAGATGTGAGGAGTCAGTGCTTTGGGGTCTGTAGATTATTCATTTTTAAACCTAAGTGAATTTCTGCATGAGCTTTTGGTGCTACTCTACACGAAATACCATGACAGGAAGAGAAGCCCTGTTAGGGTGTGTTGGTGGAGCGAGTTTCCCTGGTTTTACTGCATTCATTTCTCCTTTTATTCTGAGTTATTCCAGTACGTTAATCTAGAAATTGTAATTAAGCCAGTGCTTATTATTATTCAAATGCAAAATGCATTAAATATGCAGAAAATGTGTTGCGTTATAGCAGCATGCCTGGGCAGGAGAGTGGTGCCCGAAGATCAAGCTGACAGACCTGCTAGAATTGACTCTTAACATTTTCTAATTCAGCACAGCACAGCTTGGCAACATACCTGGAAGTGTGCTGAACGTTGATTGCTTTGCCCTCACTTCTTGGGGGGCGAATTCAAATCAAATGGGAAGCAGCTGCTCGTTGGGCTCCAGTGGCCATTGGCTGTGTTTGGATCGCAGTAAGCAGGGAGCTTTGGTTGCATGCTGCAGGCAGCTGCAAGAAAAGGTTGAAGCTTTGAAACGGGGTAGGATCAAACCCAACAGTAGTCTCAGAGACATCTAGCGTGAGAAAAACTAGATGGATGGATCTCATTGAGTGAGAGTGGCCTAGATCATGTCTGGGACTCCTCCCTTATGGAGGGCCAAGGAAGACCTGTGGCTGTGACTCTGTACGTTCACTGCTTCTCCTCCAGTGTGCAGCATCACCCCGTGCCTTCACCCTGCCAGCGTTCCCCAAGGTGCTCAGAACCATCTTGTACCAAACTCACTAATGGCACCTCAGCACGGGGCTTCTTCCCCCCACTGCAGCCATACTGTGCTTGCAGCCCTCATCCACACTGACACCTTTGCCATCCGTGGATGCTGATCTGCCTGCCTTCTGCGAGAGCCCGGATGACACACTAATTCAAATCTGAAAATGACAGTGAACAGGAAAGGACAGAAGAGCTGCTTGGTGTTGGGGGTGGGCACCCACAGCAGGAGGAGGGGAAGAAAAGATAATGAAATATCATTTGTTAGCGTAAGAGTGACTGTGTACAGTAGGAAAGTTAAGTGAGAGACGTGCCTTGCTCCCGAGATGCATCTTTTTGTTAAGGCATTTTGCTACAAACAAGGTTTGTTAAATGTCAGCTTCTGGAACCCTTTTGTCTCTTGCCTGCATCAATTCCACTCTTCACCAACAGTGTTCTGACTCGCCGTGTTATGAAGAGGATGCATCCTGCCTCATACGCCTTTGGATTCCCTTTGGTCTGGCAAAATAAACTTGACAGCACCTCTTGAATTTTACGTCTGGCTTCTTTTGTTGTTTGTGCTTAAATTCTCTCAGAAGGATCTGCAATGTGTTGAAGCAAATCTGAAGAATGGATTTGACTAGAATCATGCTAAAAATTATTCCCAAGGTCAGATATGGTTTTCTTTTGTCCCTTGACACCCTATAGGTGTTTATAAAATGAAATGCTTCAGTTCTTGTTACTGCTCTGGTTAGCAGTATGTATGCTTAATGTGTGTGGGGGGTGTCTCTTAGCTTTACCAAAGGTTTTGGTGGGTATAACACAGCTCTGTGTTGTGATTGTCCCTGATATTTACTGCCAGTATCTCTCCACCGGCTCATCAGGTTTCTGGTTTCTTTCTTCCCCCTTTCCTGCTATGTCCATTAAAAAAGGGCTATCTTTGTCCTATTTTTTCCTGTTTCTTAAAGAAGAAATCTGGCTACTTTTTGTCACCTATAACCAGTCCGTTTTTGGAGCAAATTACACAACTTCAGTTTTGAACAAAGGAAGCATGACAGCCTGCTCCTGAGAATCTCTCTGTCAGTCTCAGGAGTCTCTTTTAAAGCCAGGCAGTAAATGGCAGCAGACTGATTCAGTTGCTGCCAGGCTCCTGTTGTGCTAAAATGTGTCCGGAAGGTTCACAGTGCGTTTGCCGTGTGCCAGAGTTGTCTTCTCCACAGCTTTTTGTGACAGTCTCTGCGGTGGTACCCTCCCTTCACATGCGACTTCATGCAGTGGGGGACCCTCGGGCATTGCCACGGGCAGGGCAGCTGGCCCTGCTGAGGGCCCACGTCCCACATGAGGGCTCTGCTCCTGTGTGTGCAAGCGGGCTGCGCTTGGCAGGGTTGTCCCAGAGCGTGGGGCGGCTGGGGGTTGTGAGTGAAAGCACTTCTGAATGGGACCTGAGGAAGGCTTAGGAAAAGGATAAGAGTGACGGCAGGAAGAGGTCTCTGACAATCAGTGAGAGGCCCTTCTCTGTTCCCAGGAGGTATATCTAAGAAATTCAGAGGCTGTCCTTGTTGACACCTGCATGTTTTGTTCCCGTAAATTGTGTGGATGTAGTCCTCAGTCATTGATCTTGGAGTGTACCAGGGAGCGTTACTGTAAGAGCTGGGTGCATCCCCTAGCTGACAAAGAGTGTGTGTCATTGTCATGTTGTTCTGTTGTCTTTCCTGTGTTAACTCCCATGGTTTTTCTCTCTCTTTAGAGCACAAATAGATGCTTGTAAGCAAATCTGTTTCTGGTATTTATGAAACCAGCTTTCTGTGGCTTTCTACCTGAGGGGCATCATTGTGTCTTGCAATATAAACTTAATGTAGAAGAAAAAGCATCTTTGTGTGCTTGTTTTGTGCATGTAAGGAAGGTTTTTTTTTTTTTTTAATACCAAGGAAGTGGAGAATCTTGAATTACAATCAAATATTCACAGGGATGGATAAGAAATAAACTGACAAAGCTTGACCTGCAGGTGATCAAGTAGCGTCTCTAGTGCCATCTTATTCATAAATGTTGGTATCAAGCTTTTGCCTGTGATTTGTTGATGCCAGAAGCCATGATGTCCTAATTCTCTTAGATTCAGAACACTGGGCTTTGAGGACTGAATGCAGTACTTTACAAATGGTTTTTTCACAATGGTTTGACCTGCAGCATGCATACCTGAGGTGGGATTTCTCATTTGCTAGGGCATGTGCATGTTTTGCTGAAGCATGTATGCAAACTGCTCCTTAATTTTGCAGAGGTACCCTTGCAAAGAAGATACACCCATCCGAGGTGTTTGTAAACAAATAGCCAAGCCCTTTCAGTTGCTCTTTTGGACTTGGGAGAGCCAGCTGGTCTGCGCACTTTGGGCCACAAGGCGGTGTGGCAGCTCATGTCAGAGGAGGCTGAAGTTCAGTGATTTGCTTGAAGATAATTCATGTTTTGAAATGAAGTCTTGAGCAGCAGTAACAGTGTTCACCCAGGGCTCTGCAGATATGGGCTCTGCATTCTGGGGCAGCTCTCAACCCCTGGGGGACGGTGGGAGCTGCTTCACCCCTCCAAAGGCGATGTGATTTTCACAACGTGCACAGAGCATAACTACTGTGAAGGAAGCATGTGTCAAAGTCACTGACCATCTGGATGGATGTGTTTAAAAAAAAAAAAAAAATCAGCTGAACAACGAAACCAAAGCAAACCCAACAAAGTGACTTTTTGGTGCTCCAGAAAGATGCAGTACATGCAGCTCCCTGCTTTCAACATCAGTCAGACTCCAAGAAGACTGTCTGTCATAGGTGCCTCTTCCCTGAAAACTGTATAAGCCTTGTGCAACCGCTTTGAATAGTCCATCCGCTGCTAAGCTGGTTGTGTGGGGCACTTCTGTAGCTGAGAGAGGCCCAGCTCCTGCGGGTGGTCTGTCCTAGAAACTTGAACTAAATCACACACAGGTGGGCATCTGGAGCTTTATGTTGTATCCACTTTAAACAGCTGTGTGGTAGTGGCTATTTCAGGCAGTGCAGCAAAGATGCAGGTTTTGCCATTTGTCATGCTGCAGGACTGGATGTCTGTGCCGAGTATCTAGGCGTCTGTGCCTAGTCAACTGGACTCTGGAGTGGGAGCGTTTGTAAGCTAGGTGTGTTAGTCCCACCAGCAGAACGATTTTCTAGCTCCCCCTCTTGCACAGCGTGTTCTTAATAATTCTCCATCTTCATTTCACTTCTCATTATTTTTCTCTTTCAGGAAAACTTTTTCCCCCTGACCTCTATGGTTTTGCCAGCTTTGCCATTATGCACAGAAAATACTGGTCTCTGGTTGCTCAGACATCTGGCAGTACAGGGTGTTACCTCTCCTTTTCCCCTCTTCTGTTTTGGCTCAGGTTTGGTTGTTGTAGAGTACTGCTGTTGTGAGTACTCTGAGAACCAGTGTGTGACTTGGAAAGAGGTAGAGGAATCTTAGTTTTACTTTCCTGTAGTAATGATAAGTTAAAGACTGTTTCTGTAAGTCTGTAGGGCTCTTATTGCTTCTGGCAGCAGCACATACTGTTACTGATAATGTTGGGTTTGGCAGCATTTTGCATTTTGTCGGTGCCCCATTGAGTTGGGATTAGATGGATACTGACTTCCATGCATTGTCTTGTGGATGACAAAGGGCTACAGGCATGTGAGAGCGCTGCCAGGGCATTCCCAACGCCTGTGTCCTACTCTTGAGTGAATGAGCAGCAGCGCTGGGTAACTGGTACTGCAGGGCTGGGCCTTCCGTAGAAGCCGTTTGTGCTGATTTCATTGACTGCAGGCATTTATGAACGCTGAGCATATCAGTGAGTGGTTAAAGAGTGGAAAGTGTTTCTGTTGTCTTGGAATTGGTTCTGCTGATGCAGAAATCCATCCCTCTTTCAGCAAGTTAAGTTCTGAATTTCTGAACCCTGGGATGCCTGATTTAAACAAATTTATGCAGATGGTTTTTAAAAAGTGGCTTTGGAAAGTCAGGGTGAACATTGTTTCTTTGTGAATATACAGGACTGCTTTAGGTGGGAAATAATCCTTCTCATTTTCTTTTTTTACAGTAAAATTTTTCTGTTGGCTTTAGGAGTTCACCTCAGCCCTGCCGGTCCTACTGCAAAAGAGGCAAGGGTACGCTTGCCTCAAAAAGTGAAAGGGTACGCTGATTATTGCTCTGTGAGGTCTGTCGGACCTCAGCCTCACGTAACCTTGGGCAGGTTCAGTTGGGCAGGATCTGCCAATTAAAATCCATCTTCCCGAAGGAGCACACCTCTCATGTAGCTTCCTGAGGGTACGGTGTAAAGCTGTACAGCAGCTGAGCACATGCAGCAAAACTTCCCATCTTGGCAAGAGGTGCCATGGGGAGAGTTCTTGATGTCATTGTCGCATGTTCACATGGGACTGCTTTCTGCCCACCCCTGGCAAATGGAGGTGCTGTCGGGTTCCTTCCGTCAGGGAGGTGCGGCTGGGAGAGGAACCCGTGCAGCACAGGGGCAGAAGGGCACGCAGGGCTGAAGTTTGGGGTTGAGAGACTGCCTTGGAGCTCTGCTGCTGTGCTGAAGCACGTATAGGGTCTGTAATTGATTGATCCAGGAGAGGTCCGAAATAGAGGCTGCCTGAAAAAAGGCATAGCTTCACTTGCACAAACTCTGGCTTTCCGAAGGATGATATCGTGTCCTAATTCCTTTGAAACTTTGAGTTTTTATGATGCTCTTCTAATTTCCCGTGTTCCGCTCCTCAGAGTGATATGCAATAGTTTCCTTTGTAAGCGCTTCTTCAGCCTCATCGGTCAGTGAATTCCCAAAGCTGCACTGTCTGCTTTTCAGAATGTGCCCTGTTATCTTCAGAACCTAATTGCCTTGTCTATTCCTGAATAGACCTTTTCGCATTGAAGAGAAGCGGGGTAAAGGAGGGAGAAGGGGGGGAAGCGGAATTTTCTGAACTTCATCTACAGCATTGTGGTTCAAAGCGATGTGTGTGAGTTGAGGACACTTAGCAGGATGTGCAGCACAGGTCCTGTTCCTGCAGATGTACCTTAGCTTGGCAGGGTCCCTCACCTTTCCCTTCTCTAGCAGTGAGAAGACAAAGCTCATTCGTGCCTGTGTTATTTGTGCAGATGCTGGCTGAATGAACTTGTACTGAAACTGTTAAAAGGAAGCTGAACTCTTCAACGAGAACTTGGATTAGAATATGCATTTTTTTTAAAGGGGAGAGAATAATTATCTGCATAAGATAGTTTTTATATTTGTGAATGATTTTAGGAAAATAAAGGGCCACAGTTGATTTGTAGGCCACCCAATAAGGTAGCTTTAAAATGTCACGCAGTTAAATTTATTTTATTGCTATCCCCCACAAATTGCAATAGGCTCTCAATGTCTATTTTTAAGAAGAAATTTTTGTCTCCCATTACATCCAGTGTAGCTTGCTAATTTTAGGGGTATGAAGTCCTCCTGGTTTTGTGAGACAAAGTTTTAATAGCTGTGTATGAATACTTGGGATAAAATTTATCACTGTGTGCCTCCATGTAGGGCTGAAGATGTTGCTGTTTTGATTTATTAAAGTAGGGGTAGTGAAACAGGAATGGAAAGAAATTCTCATTCCAAGATGGTTTTGAACAGTCTCATGCCCTAATAAACGCAATCCTCGTCTCGGCATGGTTTAACACCAGGGCTACAACTAGCGTGCGAGTATCGTGTTTGATCTGAGGGTTTGAGATTTCCATCTAACTCACAGAGAGCTTGCCATATATTTTGCTAGCAAATGCATAGAGCAGTATCTTGATTTTTTGTAGTAATTACTCTTTGCTAACTTTGGAGAAGCTTTAATTTTAGAAGAGTAGTGCCTGGCAGCATCCAGCGCTGTGGTTAGCGCACTGGGAAGAGTTGGCTCCAGCTGCGCCAAGACCTCAGTGAGCAATGTCTGCTCCTCCTGGGGCAGGCAGGTCTATCTGCTGTCGTCATCCTTACAATAGCGGCAAGATTTAGGGACAGTCGTGTTAACAAAGGTACAGAGTGTCCTCAGCTCAACAGCTCATTTCCCAACACGAAGAACCTGAGTGCTGACAGCACACATGCTTGCTCTTTTGAATCTGAATGCTCAGAAGTATTCCTTGGTCTTGTGCTGTGCTCAGCATTCTTCTGCCAGAGCGAGCTTTGTGTCATTCACTCAGCCCTTCTGTTGTTTTAGAAAGGGAGAATGACAACAGGTGATGTTCATGCATTGTTTCCAGTCATAACTGTATGCTATATATTCTGCAGCCCTTCTGCACGCTTTTTTTCAGGAGTGAACAAATTAACAGTGTGGAAAATATTGCAGAAAAATATTCTGGTATTTGAATTTCCCAGAAGACACGCTTCTGTTTTCAGCCTTGTTCTGAGTTATGTCAAGTCATCCCCTGTTCCTCCCAAAGCAGTGGCCTGTCTCTTCACTGTACAAAGCTCTTTCTGGCAAGGTGCGCTGCTCATGCAGCGTGGAGCTCAAGAACTTTCTTTTAATTGGGCTCACAGCTCATACTATTAGTAGACTAGAGATGGCTCTTGCAGGTGCCAAATGAAGATTCTTGATTGCTAGACGTGAACTAAAAATGTCCAGTTTGCACCAATTGCCTATTTTCAGCAGTCTGTGTTCTCTCAGAGAAGAGGACAAGAACATAACTTCATTGCCATAAAATATGCCAATGCATGTTTCATTTTAGGTTATACATACGCATGCATGCATATAAATGTATGAATGCGTATTTTATATATTTCATGTATTTGACTTTCTTTTCCTTTTTGAAAATGAGCAGAACTGGAATTGAAGGATGAATACTGTCTTAGAAAATCTGGCTGATCTTCCTCCAGTGTTATGTTTTGTGAAAGCATGTTTGTAAACTTTGACCATGTAAAATACATGCAGTGTGTTTTTTTTTTTTCCTTTAAGGTGCAGATGGAAGTTGGAGCTCTATTTCATACCAGTTCCTGTAGTTTTTCATCTCTGAGAACTTGTGTGGAAATTCTAGCTTATCTGCTTCATTAAGAGAAGCTGAGAGATAGGGGTGCAGCTGTGAAGATGAGGAGGCTGCAGTTAATCATTATTTGTCTGCAAGCCACCACAAAAGAAGACAATTTTATTGCTGTTGGTCAGGGCATGGCTTCTTTTGGGATGTAATTACCAGTGGGAATTCTAATAGCAACCTGTATTAATTTTTTAAAACATCAGTATTTCTGCGGCGGAACTGTGCCTACTCTTGCATGTGACACTGTGGCTTTAGCCAGGAATCTCATAAGCTGTGTTGCCTGTGGTGGCTGTAGTGCTCGGCAGTGCTGACAGTACTTGCGTTTGGTAACAAACACCTGTGCTGTTGGGTGTTGGGAAAACACAGGAATCCTTTAAACAGCCCCAGAAGATCCTGACATTACAGCTCTAAATCCTGTGCAGAGCTTCTATGAAACGGATGCATCTTTTGTCAGATATTTCAGGCTTTTTCTTCCAGTCTGAGGCACGCAGATCTCCTATCACCTCCTGTGCTAACATTTATTCTCTGTGCATCCATCTAATCTGCGACTAACGCATTCTTGGCTCTTTGGTCTCATTGGGTTTTGTCTCTCTTGGATGCAACTAAAATGTTTACTAAGGCATTCAGATACTTGTTTCCACAGCATTTTCTTTTTCAGTCCCTTGGACCTAAAAGCAGTATGTTCCACTATATAAATGAAAGGAGAATAGGTAAATCCCCCGGTGGAGGTTAACTGGGAGTGAGATTAGCACATTTAAGTGTGTGCTTAGAATTTAAAGGGTTAACTTTGTCCTGGGTGTTTGGGAAGCAGAATGGCATCACTATCAGAGTGATGCCTAAACATGAGAGCTGCTTGTGACCCAGGTGAAAATAAAACTTGGAGAAGTGCAGCTTCAGCCTTCATGCTGGAGGGAAAGCTGTAAGAGGCCAGGAGGACAGACCTCCTCCAGCAGAACAGCTAGTGTGGGACCTCCTTGTAAAAGAGAAAGGAAAGCCAAGTAAATAAAGGCCTTGCGAGAACCTGAGTGACAGGGCAGGTTTGAAGGCAAGTGTGCATCCCTGAGCAAATCTTCAAGGAGGGAGTGATTAAAGGCATTGAAGGCTTGGAGGTGAGTAGAAGGTGAAATAAACTTAACTTTTGGTGTAACCAGTGGTGGATCCTGCAGTGAGTGTGGCTTGTTACCTCAGCAAAGGTGAATCCGTGTCTGCAGAGTTGTCCTCGCTTAGAATGAACACAGCCCTGAGCCAAGCAGTTGCTGTGGTGCTGTGTGATGAACAGTGTGAGGCTGGGCAGTTCAGGAGGGAGAGAGGAGCAGAAGAGAGGTGGAGTTAAAGGTGGTGGAGTCTTGCAAAGCATCCGGTACAATTCCCCTCTAAGCAAAGAGAGGAAGTTTGTGCTGTTAAGAGAGCTTATTGGTAACAAGGAGCATTTGGCATCAAGCAGGGTGTAAGAGGGAAAGACCTGACTGTGGGTAAAGCAAGGCTAGAAATTGAGGTTAAAAAGTTAACCCATGGGAATGTTTTATGAAATTACTTTCCTAACTTGAGTAGCAGGAAAAATACATAACTCCTTTTGAAAGGAAGCCTGATAAGTTTATGAATGTAACTTTTCAGTGTTAGGAGCCAGGAAATTCCTCTAAGTCTGTTTACTGGAAATAATTTTGCTGATTTCCTGAGGCTTTTGCATTATTCAGATCCACTGCAGTCTATGCTTATTACCTTCAAAGGTAATGAGCTCAGACATCTTGTGAAAATGATTCTTATCTCCTCACCAGTCACTTAGCTGTTCTTTTAGGGAGTGAAGATTAGAGACCATTTGCCCATAATCAACTTGCTGCCTGGTCAGTAGGTGCATAACTTTAAGATTACCCATAGAACATGCTCTTCTGTTCACCTGCCAGGCCAGAAGTTTATGGTAGGGATGCCTACAAAGTTGGAGCTGTTCTAAATGACAGTTGGGGACATGGGAGGAAGCAGAAAATACTCCATGGAGATCCAGGGACGTTAGAGAATCTGAAGGCCCTGAGGTGTACGGAGGGTATCTGGGAAGATATTGCAGGTGTTGCTGCTGTAGGAAAAGGGACTGAGGTCCGTACGGAACTGTATTTCAGTGTGTTTGCTGAACTGACGCTTCTGCTGGAAGGGGGGGGGGGGGGGGCGGGCTATCAGAGGCGGTCCCTGCCACTTCCTCTCTTTAAACTCAATTGTTTTCCAAGCTGCTATTCATCTGAACAAAGGCTCAGACCTCTAAGAGGCAGTGGGTAGATTTGTGTTGTGGAACAGCTTGAAAACTTCTCAGTGGTAAAGAACTGTCAGGTCCCCCTTCTCTGTGCTTGGAAGAGCATGTGAGAGTGCTCGCATTTGCCAGTTTAACTCAGCAGCTTAACACAGTGATTTCTTCTACCCATCCAGCCTGTATAGTGGTAGCTAAGCCTTAGTTTTGCTGAAGTGTTAGACCAGAATACATTCACTGTAGCACTCTGGTATCTGCTGGTGTCGCTGCCTTCCAGGTGCGTTGGAAGGAGTTGCACCTGGAGATGGGCAGCAAGCTGCTGGAGTTTGTAGCCTTGGTAGTTTAAGGCAACCACAAATTACTGCTTGAAAAATAGTACTGCTGTGTTAGCATATGGATGTGCTTGCCCTTAGCACTCACCAGTTCAAGGATGAAGTCGCAGTGTAGTAAATCACAAGATTTATGTTCCAGGGCATCCAATATATTAGTATTATTTAAAAGAAAATAAAAAAATTGGCAAGGCTTTGTGGGTATATGTGGTTTGTAGCAGTGATTTAGAGATGCTTAGTGGAAAAGGCATGCAACTTGGAACTGACAACTGCCATGAACACGGAAACTGTGCTGCTCTTCTGAGCAGTTACGGATGTTGCTTTTGAACTGTGGAGCTGTAGGCAGCTTGCTCAGTGCCCGGGCTGTGCTTAGGGATGGGGTTTCCTGGTCAGCCTCTTTGGCAGCCTTACGGGTGGATGCCTGTCTGCCAGTTGTGAGCACAGCCTGGTGTTGCTACCTTTGGGCTGGCCATCAGTTTGCACGTAATGCTACATGAGGTGCAGTTGTCCTTACATCCACTGCGTTCTGATGCACCTGCTCCCTGTCGCTCACTTCACCGGGAACGCGTGCCCTAGGAAGCGGGTGCTGTGTTTGTTGGCGCATACAGAGCGAGTCACTGAAATGCTGGAAGGCAGCAAGCTCAATTTTATTTTCTCTTCGACCTTTCCTGTGGTTATATTTCTTATTGGAAACAAAAATTTTAGTTTGTTTTAATCAGCGGTTGCTGTTGTCAGTCAGGCCTTTCATGCGTTAATTTAAGATTCACAGAAGACCGTTGCTAACTGAATTTGAGCATGTGCTTTACATGATGGGGGATATACAGAAAATTCTTGTCAGTCTATGTTCCAGATCGTGTCTCCAATAACACGGCGTGTTCATCGCTGTCTCATGTGGTGTTTTGCTGATTTGTTTGCTTTTCTTCCATTCTGTAGATGTACTTAACTGTTTTTGATGGTTTCAATGTCTTCAGCTGCATGATACAGCAATGTTCCTTGTAAGGCTTTGAGGATTTGTTTTTATCGATGCTTGAGAACACAAGAAGCCATTGGTTAGGCAAATATTTGAAATTCCCTTCTGCACTGCTTAGCTGCCGTACGATATGGAAGAACAGCCCTTTCTGAAGCACCTCTGGATCTGGGTGCCTTGACAGAGCTCTAGGGGTTTTCACTGTGCATCATTTCTGTGTATGACATGAATATCTCACTTTCATGAGCACTGAAGCAAGAAAATCATGACCTTAATAAAAAAGATTAACAGATGTTGCTTTTGTTTTTCCTTTTTGGAATGGATTGTTGCACAGTATCTTACCAAGTGGTGAGTGTATAACAGTTTCTCTACATGGAGTTGATTCCATTAAAAAATTATACTTTATTTTTAAACAAGGTTGGACATTGCAGGTAACATTTTAGCTCAGGTTCAGTTTTTTTCTTGCCAAATTTTAGGCCTCCATTTTAGTATTAATCACCTGATAACTAATGCTCAAGTTGGTACAGAAATCTTCTTTTCCACATCTTCCTGTCACCTTTTCTAATCCCTGACATACAGAGCAGGCTTGTCCAAGGAAGTGTTCCAAAGGCTGTAAGCTGTTCTGGGCAGGTACTTGCTGTTTCCTGACTCGCTGATGAAAATCATTCATGAATATATTTATTGGAAAAAAAAAAAAAGTTAAAATTTACTGTGTTTTAGAATAACATGGACTGCGCAGTCGTAACAGTTTGGAACCAGCAGCTCGGGGTTCTGAAGTCAGGAAATTCGTGCAGAGGAATCTCAACAGTGACAGACCCTGGCTGCATGATTTCAAACTGGTGTGCAGCTGCTGCTCTTCAGTGGTGAATTATTTAGGTGTGTAAGGCAACTCGAGCCTGCTGTGCTTCTAGAGGTAGTTGGATGGCACTGCTTGTGTAATGCATTTACTGGAGAGGTGGAAAACAGTGTATGGAAATCAAGTTCTAAGATCCCAAGTTGTTTCTGTCAGTATGAGGTAGCAATGGTTGTGGTTTTTGGTGAGCTCCATTCTGGTGGTGAACATTACAGCATAGTGCTCTTTTGATCGGAGAGGTGCTGATTAGAAAAGTACTGAAAAATTGGTCCCAAATACAGATTGATGGGAACGGAATAAAAATGAGACTTCACATGTTTCACAGAAATTCTGCAGCTTGAGTAAGCTGCCCTGCGCTAAGGGACGGAGCCTGCTGGGCATCCCATGTGTTTTCTGCACCTTGCTGGTGCCGCCTGAGAGCCCATGTTCTGCGGCATGGCCCCGTCGGGTGCTTGGTGTCTCCTGAGGCAGTGGGACCCGGTGCTGCAGAGGTCGGGGCAGTGAGCTTCCTGCTGGAGAGTGACATGGGCACGCCTGAGAACACAACACACCGTAGTGCCCTCTTGCAGCCGCTGCATGCTTCTTCCAGAGATGTCTGTCATGTGAGCACGGCTTTTCCCTTAGCGGGGCATGTCCTCACTGCTGAGCTACTGCCCTGCTCGCCTTTGTGATCTCCCCACAGAGCTTGGGTGCAGTGCCAGCCTCCCTCGGGAGAGGAAGAGGCTTTGCTGTCCGTTTGGTGCCTGGAATGTCTTCCACAAAGCTGTGGGTTTGGAATGTCCGAAGCTGAAGAGCACCTAGAACCTAACTGTTATTTCCTTGATGAGTAATCCTCTCTGAGAAGGAAGCTACTAGTGATTTTTTTCACCTGTGCCTGTTGCTGAAGACATTTATGACTAAACAAGTGATTCATCTTTGCAATGGTTCTTCCCCATTGATTTCTACCATGATGTCATGGTACTTCTGCATCTGAACTGATTGCCCTGGCAACAGATTGTGATATCAATGCCTCAGCTATTAAAGATCAATCCCTTTCTATTAGGAAGTCATTGCAGAGAAGTCTCTGAGAAAGGAAAGAATATTCTCTTTGGGAAAATTCTTTTAAGCACAGGAAATAACAGGAAAAAGAACTTGGGACATGACTGGCTAAGTGCATCTCATTTGAAGCAGCAACATTTGATTCAGTACAAAGTCTTCAGACTGCCTGCATTAGTTCTTGTAGGTTGTTTAGGATTACAGCTCTGTTTCAGCTAGAACTGCTTTTGAAGTGCTGTGTACCATCCTTCCAGCCTTTGTTATTTGAGGGGCACAAAAGACAAAAAAAAAAAAAAAAAAAAACAAATTTTTTTTATTTTTTTAT
>VXAV01003492.1:414675-434575 GCA_013399715.1 Alectura lathami
TATTTTTTTGAGAATGCCAGAGGGTTTTATTTTTTTTTTTTTTTGCAAGGGTTTTTTTTTTTTTTTTTTTTTTTTTTAAATAAAAAGCTAAAAAAGAAGGAAAGTGTATTTTCTAGTGCAACTGAAATTGCCTCCTGCAGCATTTGCAGGACAGGGCAGTGGTAGGTTTTAAAGCAGGTGTTAGTTTTGGTTGAGTGGCAACAGGCAGCCTGGACAGCCACACCAGTAGACGATCATACCTTAGCGCTCAAACTTTCCGTTTTGGCCTGGTTTTGTGTGCGTGTTTTGGTTTTGTTTGTTTTTTAAAAGCTATGATCCCTCTCATACTTCTTTGCACTTCTGGTAACGGAAGGTGCAGGCACAGAAGGGGAAGGAGTTTCTTCCAGGTACTGGCAGGCTGATGGGGAAGGCTGAGTGAGCACCAGAGCTTGTTATATGGTGTGCAGATGAAGGGATGCAGGGAAGCAGTGACAGAGCAGGAACTGAGAACAGAGGAGCTCACAAAGGAAGGACTGAAAGAAGGTAAGGGGAGAAACTTGAGCTCAGGTGAGGTAGAAACCTGCATGAGCTTTTCCTCTTGTAAATGGAATTCATGATCTTGTGCTTAACCAGTAAGCTGTGATTTGAAGTCCTTGCATGTGGCATTCCCCTACATGCCAGGAAGGAGCAGAACAGGTCCTGCAGGATCTTCCCTGAGCTTACACTGAAACATTCCAGGCCTTCCCATTTCACCCAGAGCAGCAAATGGTTCAGCTTCTCCCTGCCAAAGTGGGTGCCACCATCATCCATGGGTGCCATCCTGCCAGGGAGGAGGTAAAGTGCAGGCATACGAGTCTAGGTTCTGATCCGCGGGTAGCGGAATCACTATGTGCGAGACGTCAGATGCCTGTGGTATCAGACTGAGGATGGAATTTCATCTGAGGTGGCTGCAGGAGCTATGTGGCATCTAAATCTAAGCACAGATTGAGTGTCCATGGTTGTCAAAGCCATACTTTGTCTACTTTTGGCCTAACAGCAGTCCTGGAATGCTTCAACAGCGAAAGCAGTTGTGACACTTGATCTTCTGTCTGTGGGAGATCACAGAATTTTCTTTTTATGAGTTCATGCTAACTAGATTCAGGAGGCAACACTAACAAAAAGGGAAATAAGTAGATCATGTTTTAATACTTGGAGCCTGTGACTGGTCTGAAGAAACAATGTGGTGATTAGTTTTTGTTCTTTTCATCTGAGGCTCACATTCTGCATCCTAGTGTCTGTGCTTTGAGGGGAGGAAAGACAAATTCCTCTGGAACAGATCATTAATAAGTCTGGCACGACTGTCTCAATGCAGGCTTTCAGATATAATTTGTCACTGGAATTCCTCTTGCATCTGGTGGAGTTCTTCCAGGGTTTGCCTTTTTGCTGCTCGGTACTGCTCAAACTGTTCCAGCAGGTCATTTCAGAGACAGATATCCAGAACTACCAGCTGTAACATTTAACCATCATGGAATGTCCAAGAAGGTGAGCATAAGGTTGGATGGGGCCCTGGGATCCAGTGGGTGGCAACCAGCCCACAGCAGGGGGTTGGAGCTGGGTGGGTTTTAAGGTCCTTCCAACCCAAGCCATTCTGTGATGAGGCATAATACTCCAGCTCTGATAATGCTACCCTGAAAACATTCTGACCGTGCTAGACTTGCTCACTCTAAGGGGTGCCGGCGGCTGCCACGTCCATCAGTGGTGATGCCGTGTGCTGTCATGTACAGCAGTCTCTTATGGAACCAGTCTGTGGTGGCATCTGCTGAAGCCGTGAGATTTTCTTCTAGTTGGACTGTGAGAATCACAGGCGGGCCTCAGCATTCTGCTCTGTAACCAGATTTGTCTGGATGGGTTAAAATTTACCCAGCCTGCAAGGTTTTTGTGTGTAATGATGTTAGGAACAATGCTCTTTCCAGGAGTATCTCTAGGAAGATTCCTTTCCCTGCAAATAATGGTAAAACTGCAAGAAAATGTGCAGCCAGCTCTGCCACAGGAATTTCAAGCCCTATAGATCAGATAATCCAGTATCATGATATTGTATGGTAAACGTGGTGAGACCTTTTCTTCTCATCTCTTACCTCATGTGACCTAGAAGCCATCTAGAGAGTTCAAGAAGCAGTGGTAAAATGCCATCCATTTTGTGTTACTCCACGTCAGAAATCTCTTCACTTATTTGCACCCTGCTGACCTGCAGCCCTAGCCCTGCATGCTGAACAAAAACTTATGCACAGCACTGTGGACAAATCTTTTATTGCCTGTACTGTGAAATCAACACCAGAAACTATACATCACCTGTTCCATAGTAAGAGGAGTGAAACAGCTTTTCAATAAACAGCAAAATAAATGAGAAATCATTGTTCCACTGGTCTATTCTGTTGGCTTTAAATGTGCTTAAGAGTTGCTACATGCATGTTCTACACTGTGGTGGCCCCAGAATCCATGACCTAGCAAATTCAAAACTGTTTGAACATACAGCTTTTTTTGTACTTAGGTAAATCATTGGCTGTCAACTAGCAGAAAGGCTTAACAAGGTTTTTCAATAATTTTTAATGCGTTTTTGCTTTCAGGCTATATGGCTGTTGTCTAAATATTTTTAAATTACGCAGAGGAACAGAACACCTGGTGTATTTATTTCTGTACTGACTTTTATAACACCCTTGTTAAAACAGTGAATGAACAAGAAAGATAATCAAAAACAAGTAAAAAGCCTACAGACCAAATGGGACAAGTAATGAACAGCTTCAGTTTATTCCAGGAAGCTAAAATGACGCAGTGTTGCCTGGTTCGTGCCAGCATCATCTGTACAGACTTCTCATTTGTGCCTTTTTTGAGGAGGTGGGGAGTTTTCTTGTGTTTGTGTTTTCTTTCAGTTGCATGAGAAGTTCTGGCCTGTGCAAGTCATTACAACTCATCACAGTTTCCCAAAGCATTTCACGATAGTTTGAAAATCTACAAGCTTCCTCCCTAGCTGACATGGAATACAAGCCACAGTACTCTGAGTAGCTGAAACATGAGGTTTTCTAGTTTGCTACCTACTTTTCTTTCAAACCCTTGTTTATTATGAGCAGTGCCAATTTATCATAGAAGCATCTGAGTTGGAAGGGACCTGTAAAGGCCATCTAGTCCAACTCCCCTGCAGTGAACAGGGACAGCTACAGCTGCTGTCCAGCCTGACCTTGAAGGTTCCCAGGGGCATCCACCACCTCTCTGGGCAACCTATTCCAGTGCCTCACCACCCTTATTGTAAAGGACGTTTTCCTTATATCCAGTCTAAATCTCCCCTCTTTTAGTTTGAAACCATTTCCTCTAGTCCTATCTAGATCCTGCTAAAGAGTCTGCGGGAGCTGGTTTTTAAAGTATACTTCTGTTTAAACTAAATGCTGGTGACAAGCACTTGTCTTAGCTTTAGGAAATTGTTGATAATCTGGAACCAAAATCCAAGCTGCAGCTAGGCAGTCATGTGTTAGACTCCTGGGGGCAGAGCATGCCCCCCTCTGACCTTGTTTGCTTGCTAGCAGCCTGCTGGGATTGTAACACAGGTACCAGGAACTACAAGGCAGTTGTCAGTAGCTTCCAGTGTAGGCGACACTGTAATTTCTTGGATAACCCTCTGTTTGGCTGTATTTGATGTTGTATCAGCAGTAGCTGCTTGACACAGCAGCAAATGCAGATAGTTCTGGGAAGGAGCCTCTGAGATCAAACATAACCTCTATCCACAGGGCTCCTGGGCTTCTGGCCTTGTTTCATGGCAGGATTTGTGAAACCTGGATGTGTTATGGAATTTTCAGGGAAGCAGTAGGTAAAAATGTTCCTCAGAAATGGTGGAATTGAAGTCAAAGTGTGACAGGCTTCATGGATGAGCAAAGAGCAGTCGTTGAAGGGGAGGAGTGGGATTTGCTTGGGGAACTTTTGGCACCGTTGGCCTGTGGAAGAGCTGTGGTGTGATTTATGGGGTTCTCAAATGTGCCAAGTAACTGACTACAGAAAGTGAATGTGTTCGTCAGCCTGCTTCTTCAGGAGGACTGTCTGGAGGACGTTTTTCTGATATGTAACACGCTACAGAAGATGAACTCACTGGGTGGAAGCTGTAGTTAGTTTTCTGGCTCCTCTCACAGGAGGCATGTATTTGGGGGTGCAGTGATGGACACAGCTTTGTCTGCCTGTGGAGAGCTCCAAATATCTGTTACAGACTGCACTTTGTCCCGGTTAAACTACTCCAAGGACATGGCCAAATGAGAGATGAAGGGAAAAAACATTCAGGCAATTTCCTAACGCCTTGATCTTTTAACACCAGCACTGTAAGCTGTTTATTTTGCTTTTCCACTTCAGCAGCGTGAGGACTCTTGTTCCGAGCGCTCAGCGCTTCCCTGCAGGCTGCCAAGCTCCCTGCTCAGGTGTGGGCCTGGCTCGGTGCTGGGGCTCCGGGGACAGCCGGGTTCTTGGCTGCTTCCTTCCCGCTGCGCTTTGTTTTTTTCGTCTGCACTGTTGCTATGACTGAATATGGTAATATGTTTATAAATCTTTTACACCAGAGCCAACCGTGTGATGAAGCATATCCTTTTAGACTGTCTGAATAGAAACTTGAGAGGGGAAAAATGAATCTGTTCAGAAAGTTCAAAGGAGAAGGAGGCAAGCAGACTGGGAATGGACTTTTGATTGTGGTTTCATTTCTAATTAAGTTGTATTGGTAAATAGGCTGCTAACATCTCTTCAGCCATCAAAATAGAAACATCTAAAATACATTTAATATGTAGGAGCCAGCATTTCGGGAGCTAGTGTTTACAGAGCATTGAGAATGCTCCGTTTAGCTGAAATGGATGCTAAGCACATGCAATTTTCTGTTGATAATTTGTGTGGAACACTCTGAATTGGGATTACAAGCTGCTTTAAAAAGACCATCAGGCTTATTACAGTATTTTTATGGCTTAATAAAATTATATTGGGAAGGCAGGTAGGAAGTGATATGGCTGAACTTGTGTATCCTGCTTTTAAATGGTTCGGTTGTGCTGCAGCAGCCAAAGAGCGTGGGCAGCAAACTTCCCTGAGCCGGGCAGCCTGTGGGTTTGTGCTGAAATGTGACGATGAGACAAGTGCCGCTGCTGTGCTATGCTAGGTTAAGCTGTGACCGTAGCTTAAGAGACTCTCCTAATTCTCTGTGGTTAGGGCAGGGAGGTGGTGACTTGCAAATTAACTGTTAAGAAAACCCTGAGCATCTTCTGTTGCTTTCATCCCTGCCACGGCGCAGTTGCTCAGGGCACTCTGCGGCTCAGCTCTGGGAGGTGAGCGAGTGCGACAGGTCGGCCAGGGGAGAGCAGTGGCGTCGGCTCCCGTTGCAGATTGCATGCTGCCCTGCTCTGGCTGATGAAAGTTACGGCCATGTGAGAGTCCGAAATACCGGTCTGCTTCAGGTTTTGGTTAGCTATAACATGAGGAACTCCTGTTACCATTTCTGCTTAGACAACATGGGTAGAATAGCAAATAAAGCATACCTCCAATGCTGGAAGAGATTCTTGGGGTAAAACACAGGTCTACACTGATGTCACACTTGAAAATTGTGTCCTTATTGTATGCATTTGTACAGTGCGGCTGAACAGTCACTGGATTTGATAACAGACGTTGCCGAGGATGTAGCTACATCTGTTCTCTGTTAAGGTGGTATTTTGTTGATAAGTGTTGTTTTCAGTTATTGTGTCAAGCATCCATTCAAACTGAAATGCATGGATTGCATCAAGTCACGTGCTTTGGGTTTTGTAGTACCCAGAATAAGCGCTTGTTATTTGTGTGGTGTGATATAAACCATCCCTAACATTTTAAAAAGCCAAGACTGTTCTGCGATAGTCTTAATTTCCTGCATCTCCTTCCATAAAACTCTTAAGAAATGTTAATGCATCGCTTGGCAGTTCTGGAACTTCTGGCAGATATTGTGCCAGGTAAAATATATCCCAGGTAAAACCAATGTGATGAAACTCATTTCAGATAAAGAGATGAAATTGCAAATATTAGAGCAAAAGCTAGGTAAGAGGAAAGGCAACTGGGAAGAAAAATGCACAAACTCAGCATGAATAAGCACGTTGCTGTTAGTGTGGGTATTATTATTTCTGTAGCAAGCTATATGTACTTCTGTTTGTGTGGAGATGGCTATGCTGCAGTGCTGTAATGACTGGTACTATGGTTTTCTCTTCCAAAAACCTATTTGATCAGCCTGTGGCTGATATGAACCGGCAAGTTTGCCTGTTTTATCTTTAGACTCTGAGTTAATGTGGCACCTGACCACATGAACATCTTGGTAAAGGAAATGTCTCCGAGCTGTCGTTGTGTTTCAGTGATAAAATTTCTTCAAGTAAAATGTCTTACTTGAGAGACGTTCTCCCAGCACAGTTCCCCGTTGCATAGCATTGCCCTGTGGGGCCGAGCAAACGGTCCCTCTGATCGCACCGGGGCTGCTGGAGGGCTGGGATGACACAGCCAAGATCCCCTTCGTGATGCTGAGATCCGAATTAAATTGTGACTCTAAAAACATTGAAAAGGCCTTAATCCCCTCTGCGCTCCTAGGTGGAGTTCTAACAAAAACTGCAAAATCCTGAAAGGCCTCGACTATGAGAGGCCTGAAACAGCTGCCCAGAGGCAAGGGAAGTGGCAAAAGAGCACAGCCCGCAGAGCCATCATTGCATGTCATTTTCATTTGTGACTCTGAACGCTGCTGTCAGGTTATTGTGTTGGCTTTTTAGCCCTGTTGTCTACTGTGATAGTTCTTGACTAGATCTGTGCTGTGCTGAGCACGAGTCTGCTTAAATATATTAATGTAGCAAGGAAACTCCATAAAATTCACCTCTAATATTTTTACTGGCCTCCACAATCACAGTATCTGAGTGTTTTTAGTTTCTCTGTAGTAACTGACTTTTAGATTAGCAACACGGTTTTAGCAGATTAAGACCAACCAATTTGGGCACAGTTTTTGTGACTCTTTTACATCCTGCTCTCTGCAGCTCCATGTGCTGTGCAGTTTCTGAGCCCTTTCCAGCAGCCTGCTGGACAAAGTCACTGCTGTTTCATGCCTCTGATTCCAACCTTACAGTCCTGCGTTTGGGAATGGTTTTTGTGCTGGGTGACGGAGGGAGGGGAGTGGGGTGGGTTTTGTCTGTTCGTTTTTTTGCTTACTTTCTGAGCACTGAAGTTGCGCCAGAATGTTGTGCGTAACGTACGTTCTTAGTGTGTTTACACCGCATGAAGAGGCGTTCATCAAATGCGCCTTGCAGTGGGGGTAGCAGGCGGTGAGTTTGTGATGAGCCTTCAGCATCGGCAGGAGTTCATTCCGTGGCATTTGAATTCTGGCCAAACAGAGATGGATGGATTTTTCAGTTTGCAGACGTCTCTGTGAGAAAGACTCTGCTTCAGTCTGCCAGCCCTGCCCAGGCAGTGCTCAGTACTTACTGCTAGGGCTTGTTTGGAATGACATCGGAGGCTGAGTGCCGTGCTCTCAAGGTGTGTGACTTCCCTCTGTTTAAACAAAGGTTTCTTCCTTTATCCCTGAAATTTAAAAAGCTGTGATTAACACTCTTGTTATAAGTAACGTAGTAACATAAGTATAATTAAGTCTAGTTTATCTCCCAACATTGTCTGAAATGCTATCTCAACTTAGTTCAGTGTAATAAATCTGGCTGACTGGGAATGCGTCCTCGAAGGATAGGAGTATTTTTGAGATTAGATGAACGCTTTACTGTAGGGCTTTATTCTCTAATTGCACGAGTCTCTTTGATTTCATTTTCAGTTGGACAAGCTTTCTGCATTTCAGTTTAATTAACTGATGTTATCTTATTGGCTTGTGGAGCTTCTCCACAGTACAGTTTCTCTTGCAGGTTGAGATCTTCTGTACCATGTGTTAGCATCTGAAATGTGTGTTGTGTAAATAAGGGTTTAACACAGGCTCTCTAGAATATGCACGGCAGCTAGAAATATGGCTTTACTTGTTTTTGTATATGGGATTTTCTGTGGACTACTGCTTATAATAGTAACTTTGTTGTAATATGCATTATTATATTTATACATAATTATGGATAAATACACAATTATGTAGATAAGAAGACATGTTTGTAAACATACAAATAGTATTTGTATACCTTTCCTGTGCTGCTGTTCAGATATTTTTTCCAGAGTTTGTTCACAGCACTGTTCATCAGTTCTGTGGAGTACCTTAAACAAAAAAAAATTACTGCAGCGGTGTTCCTCAGTAGCAGATGAGCTGGGTGATAGTAGGTCTGTGTGATTCCAGTTTTAGTTTCCATTATCTTGCGTAATGAAATACATTATTGATAACAAATATTTTAAACTTTTTTAAGTAGGCTTTCAAATGCAACCTTATCTCCCTTTTCTGTGTTTTCTGGGGTTGCCTCCCGTCTTTTTTCCTCCTTCCTTTCAGTAAAGGTACATCATGAGCTGCGGCCAAAGCTCTTGGATTTTGGTGGCCCAATCTCCCTGCCTTTGGCCTCAGTTATGATGCGGGGTACAAATACAAGGCTTTGATAGCAGGTATGGGAACACAGCTGAAAAAATGTATGTCGTGTATGTCTGATGTGGCACATAGTGAAAGCTTGCTTGTGTGCATAAGTGACTGAGCTTTAAAAATAGTTAGTCGTGACGGTCAGCAGCCCGGAGCGTAAGGGGAGGAGAGAGCGTGGGAAGGAGAGAGCTTACGGTGTTCAGAGCAGTTTGACAGCTGCTGACACCTGGAAGGAGGATGAGCAGGTACTGAACCTGATGCACAGGCACTGCGTAGAGCCCTGGGTGCCTAACAGAGAGAGGTGGGAGGGATCGTAGAGGTGTGGCTTCGATCCCTCTTTAAGGAGAGTTCGTGTCTGTGGGCTTCCCAGGAGCTCCCTGCACAGCAAGAGATGGCATCTGGCCTTCCCTGCGGGCAGCCCGTGGCTGCATATCACACGTGCGGTGTGATGCGGCTGTGTGTGATGGAGCAGGCTGTGTCCTTCTGTTAGGCCACTGTATCGAAAACGAACTGAGGTTTTACTTCATCAGCCCAGCGTGCTGAGGACAACAGGGGCAGAAAGGGGTTAAAAGCAGGCTCCTTTAAATTAGTGCCTCGGTGCATGTACAGGACAAGATGTGATTGTTTACGTGCTCAGGATGTGCTGCTACAACATCAAGGCAAATTAAGAGATCTGATGGGTGATGGAGCTATTGTTCTGTTGTTTATAAGTGGAAGTTCTGTGGTAGCTAAACAAAACACCCACCTTGAGTTTTGTCCCTGTACTTCCAAAATTCCCTGCTACTGGAGTCGTAACATTCCTGTAACACGGTAGGTTTTACGTAAGTGTTGCTGGCTCAAAGCAATGAAGTCATTGCTCAAAGTCATGAACTGGACTTCCTAAAATCAACGTTGCATTGTGGTTTGGATTTCTGTGGATCTATAAATCACAATCTTAAAAATTTCCATATCATTGTATGCATTCTGGGGGAAGGACAACTTTTTTGGTCACTGACTATTAACTTAGGTGTGGAAGCTGTTTCTCTCTGACAAGAAGCTATGAGAGATTCTCAGGGAATATTACTATACTTACACGTTTTCAGGAGCTGGGACCTCAGGAGATGCCTCAGTCAGATGCCTCGGCAATCTGACTAGCAATTAAATCAAAAGAACTGGTGGTGAAACAGAAAGGACCGGGTATGGGGAGCAGGTGATCTGCTGTAGCTTTACCAGCAGGGAGCAGATCATCTGTGACATGAAGGTGCACAACAGAGTGGTACGAGGAAAAGCACAGCCCAAATCCCTGGTTTGGGAAATCAGGAGGATGCGCTTCACCGCAAGAACTGGTGGAGGAGTGGGCTTGGCTTTTTATCAGATTCTCATTCATAGAAAAGGATTTAATGATTGAACATGTATAGGGCTGGCTCCTTAGAAAATTTCATTCTTGCAACCTATCTGAACACTTGCATTGTTACATGGGAGAGAAGGAAAATCTGTAAGAGCTGGAAAGGTGCAGGGGGGAAGGAAGCATTTGTTAGAAACACTAAATTTTAGTTGAATAATTAGTTTAAAAGAAAGGCAAAGCACAGGATTCTCACAAGCACCCATGTAGCACCTGGGGCTGTGGGACCCCCACTTGTTTCCTTATATTGCTACGGAAACCTGAGAGAAAAGGCACATACACTCAAAAGGGACATTTTGGTTTAAGAAGTTAGGAGAGAACACTTCAATGGCTATTTCTAAATGAACGACACTTACCTAAAGAGTGGGACTGACCTGAAGCAAAGTGGTTAATTATGGGATGTGGAGCCCACCTCTTGCCCTCTTAGGAAACTTACGAGCACAGTAAATGTGTTAGTTCATGCCAGTATTGTTGTCCCTAGCCAGGGCAGTGACCTTGCATGGCAGATGGACAGTAAGTGGAGAGCGCCTCGTCTGCTTTTGCAAAGGCCTGCTGGATTTCTCTAGGCAAGGAATTTGTCTGCATTGGAGCTGGTTTGCTTGCCAGCTTCATGCTGTGGAGCAACCTGGAACAGGACTCATCGTGGGTTGTGGAAGAGGAGACCTGTCAGTGGGCATTGTGTTTCGAAGGATTTAGTGTTAGTGACTGAGTAGAAAACTGCCTCTTCCCTCCGTTGTTCTCCCGTTGTTGACTTCATCTGAAGCGGTACCGTATCTCAGCACTTACCTACAGGCAAGCAGTGACCGAGCTCATTTGGCCTTAGTTCATTCCTTTAATTAGAAATGGGATAAAAGGTTATTTCATGATGAGCAAGACTTTCAAGAAGTATCCAAAGCTACTGACCAGCGTCTGTGCCTCTGTGTGATGCCTTGCTCCTGAGATGGCCTCAGAGCTGTGCAGCCTTTGAATGCTGAAGCCAGCTGTCTGCCTGGGGTGTCTGGGACTACCTTGGTAGTGTCTTTGCTGCAGCCGGGGATCGGCAGGGGAGGAAAAACAAACCAACCCCCTCTGATACTTACGTTAGCTTTCTAGGTACTGTCATTCAGTGCCAGTGCTGGCTTTGGTGTCACCGAGTACTCTCTCTACGCCAACATCATTCTTTAACGAGTCAGAGAGCTGGACAGAGCTTTGTTTCAGTTTGAAGTGTTGGTGGGCCCGGGGCTGCTGAGCAGGAACCAGTCTTTGACTATGACCCGGAATAAACCCCTTGCGTTTTGTGAGAGCTCCCTACAGCTTTAGCGTGTGTCCTTTGGGCAGGCAGCAGAGGAACTCTTGATGGTGGAGGAGCTGTCTGTCGGGAATCCCTCCAGCGTCTGCCAGGTGGTCTCAGGCAGATCTCTGATTTCCTTGGGAAAAAGTGGAAGCAGTGTTTGCAGTCCGCCTCCATTCCTGGATTTTCAACCCCGCGTGGTTAGTTAGCACAGTATGGTGGCTGTTGCCACTTCTGGGCATTACTGTTCAGTAGCTCTTTGAAAAACAAAAACAAGAACACCAGCAGATGACATTCTCTGGTGAGATGCTGTACGGCAATAATCTTGGGCGCTGATTTTGTGCAACCTAAAAGCTCTTATAATGATTAAGCACTGTTTTGAGCCTTCCATGAAGGCTTTTCTCCTGTGGACTTAAGAAGCACTGAATTTGTGAGCAATGGTGAACCTCCCTCCCCAAATACAGTTCTGCTTTGATAATATGTTGAATAGCAAGGAAAACTCCTCTGCGTGTTCTCTTACCTGTTTTACACCAGAAGCACTGGGATTCTGTGTGCTTTCTGACCAAAAAAAAAAAAAAAGAAAAAAAAAGAATTAGTCCTGATTATCTTTGCTATTGCTAAACCCTAAAAAGCTTTAGAGCTGCTTTTATCCTATTTCGTATGTTTCTTTTTTTCTAAGCGCTGTTCAGATACTCCTCTGAAGTTCTCAATAGACTTAAATTGTCATCCTAAGCTTTTGTTTAGCTTGCACAGCTGTGACTGGTGATGAGGCTGTTTGGCAACAGGAAAACAACAACAACCTATTTGACTAAGTAGATCACTTGGTGTCCTCGTGGTTCGCTTCTGTTAGCGAGGTGACCCAGAGGTGACCAGGCTCGCTTTTGGAGCCTGATGTGCGTGTGTGTGTGCAGTCAGCGACTCTGTCTTGCAAATGCTTTTTCTGTCCTGTTCATCATGCCGCTTCTTAAGAGTGTACAGACCCTGTGAGTAACCAGCACAGGCTGGTTTGTCACCCACACCTGCGTGGCTGAGCTCTCACTGTCGGTGGGAAGCTCTCCTTGCAGTCAGTGGAGCAGAGGGGGTGGTTCACCTGAGCAGCCAGCTGCGCGTGTTCAGGGGTGGGGGCTGCATGCTGTGTGCTCTGCTGGCTGCGTATTTCTTTCTCCCAGATGGACCCCATCCAGGATCCCTGTGGAAGAAACAACCTTGTATGCCTGCTATGTGTGTTGCAGCCAGGGGTTACAGCCAGCCTACGCAGGCTTTTCAGCACAGTGTTGTTCTGCAGTTCCCATCCCTGTGGTGCCCTTTCCCACAGATTCCTGCAGGTTTACAGGCTTACCTGCAACATTTGGGCTTATGGTTAGCACGGCCTGCTTGTGTGAGCTTCAGGTTACTTTTGCAGGTGATGAGTGTACCACCCACATGCTGATGAAATCCCTGCCCTATCTCCTGCATTTGGGTTTCCAAAGCACTCTTGTGCCCTGACACCCCCGTGGAGACGGCAGGGTGCCTTGTTCCCCAGCCCTCCCTGTGCCGTTCCAGTGGGAAGTACAGCTGCTGGTGCATCACAACGGGTGCATTCTGGCACAGCTGCTGCTTTGGGCCAGCACGCTCAGGCTTGGCTGTGACTCCCCTGTACCCCTGGTGAGCCCTTGATCCCTCAGGATAAAAAAACTACTCCTAGCAGTACTTTAGGAATCCAGACTTTGCTAAATTTCACAGAATTTAAACGGAGCCTACAACTGGTTTTACTCATCTCAGAAGTAGATTTACCGCTTGCAAATTGATTTCCTCAGCTCTAGTTTTCCCTGCATGCAAAAGCAACGACACTTTCAGCTGATGTAATCCCTTGGCACTGCAGTTCTTCTTTCCATATTGCTGTTACGACCTTGAGGTTCCAGGAAGACGCAGGGTGCAGGATGATGACAGACCTTGCTGACCGCTGGAAACTCCAGTGAGGGAGGGGACCTAAGGGAGAAGGGATCTGGTTTGGACTTGCATCCAATTATTACAATGTATTTTTAGAGTATTTTGTACTCAGGAAGTAAACACTGAATGCGGGGTAAAGGTTAGAGATAGACCCACCCGTTCTTGGAAGCATGGACAGCCTGTCCTGAGCAGTATCAGCAATGGATCTGTTGTGTGTGTATGCAAGTCAGTGACTTACTACAGCATGCTTCTGTGCCAAAGCTTCCTGAAACAACCGAAGGCATTTTTGAGTAAACTATTGTTTTGTGCTCAGCTTTGTCTCTTTACTGAGTTTGTCCGGGTCCAGTAAATGTATTTAAAGAAATACCTGTAATATGGGGCACAGATCTAGAATCTAAGCTTTTCAGCTGTTTGCCTTGGTTGTTCTTCTTTCCTGTGTGAGTCTTTGGAAAGATCCAAGTATCCTATGTGAAAGTATTTTTTTTTTGGTGTAATGTAAGTGCATATTTTTAGCTACTATAACAGTATTGAGTATTATCACCTTAAAAAGTGATCTGTGAAAGCTAATTTTTCTGCCATTAGTTGTTTTTATTACATGTTCAATAATAATAAACTACAAAAAAAAGGCTTTGAGCCACCTGTGATTTTTGTCAGCTCTCAAACTGGATATTGTGAGGCACGGATGGCATTTTGTATTTATTACATCTGTGCTAAATACAAAAAATGAGATGGCAGCAGTAGAGTGCATTTTTTATGAAGTGTGTGATCTAATATCATAGGTCACGTGCATATCTCTGTATATGACTTGTATCCCTTTTCAATATTAATTCTTTTAAGCAAACTTAAAGCGCAGAGCTATTGGGCTACAGCACTGGTTTAATCCTTGGAATAGACTCCAGGTCTGAAGTGTCACCGTTAACCAGTCAAAAAAACATCAAACCCAGAGCAGCTCAGTGTGCGTTTTTCAGTGTCCACTGATCTTGGAGGTGGGTGAGTGTGAACTTGTGCCACCTGCTTTGTACCACTCCCAGATCCCAGCTCTGCCAAGGACCCTTCCACACCAGCGATGCCGTGGTTGGAACGGCAGAGGCAGGCTGCGCTGGCTTCATAAAGTTACGCAGGAGAGGTTTAGCCAGGAAGGCTACTGGCATTAGACCTGGTGTAATTTACTGTGATGCCACTTCCCGAGCAGGAGCCTGCCAGTTTCTTGTAGGTTTCTGTTTATGAAAATATAACTAAAAAGCCTTATCAGCTTATGAAGTAAACGCATCAGGATTGGTTGGGGTGGGAAGTGTCTTGTGGATTTGACTAGCTTCTTGTGCAGGGTTTGGTGAAATGCTTTTTATTCATGAAGCAGATATTGCTGGCTGTGGCCAGCTTGGTATCGTGCTGTTTCTTGGCAGAGAAACTTATGAAAAAAAGGAACAGTAGAAAAAAGCTCTAGGGACTTTGAGGCCATTCTAAGCAGTTCCTTTAATGATGTCTCTGAGCAGTGCAGTAGCAAAATTAATAAATACCCAACTGAACAAACCTTGTGATCCTCTGTGATACTCACTAATGAAAGGATACAAATATGAGGTGGGAGCAGAGATGATGTTGTCTCTGAAATGCTGAGGTACAGATCCAGTTCTGCAGCTGTATTACCCCTCTGTTTTTGTAAGCCATCACGATAGGCACAGGATAGCTTCTGTGGTCAGTGTGCACGTGTCACTGACAGGAGGGTGCTGTGCCTGGTTCCTGAGCCTGCGTTTCAAGGGCAATAGAGGAATGCTGGAGCGAATTCCCAGAAGCACCACCAGTGATGTGCAAGACTGGGAGAACAAGTCTTACAGCAATGTGTAATAATGGTTTTTCTTTCAGTCAAGAGAAAAAAAAATGAGTGGTGATGCCCAGAGAGGTGTGCATGCAGAGGCGTGGCTGCAAGGCAGTGTTCAGTACTGCAGGCAGTACTGAGTGCCTGTTGGAAGTCAGGCATGTCAGGCCCATGGGAGCAGTGAGCAGACAAACACTTGAGCAGTATTTCACAAACACGTCTTCAAAGGGTACGCTTTGATGCAGCTTCTGCCCTGTCTCTGCAGTGCTCTTGCCCGAGCAACTGTGTTCTATCTGGTGTTTAAAGCTCTGGAAACAGATCATGGCCAGAGCGTCTGAGTGTTCTCTGTAGATATGGTGCTGTGGCAGCTTCAGTGAAAGGCACCTTCTTTGTCACAGAGGTTGGCACAAGATGAGAGATGGAACTGTTCTGGTCAGGTCGTTCTTTTCTCATGGCTCCTCCATGGCTTTGGCTCTGTAGTAGGAAATAGTCTGCGTGTTTTCAATCAGTCCGTCTGGCCTTTCCTTTGAGAAGGGTGAATAGTCTGCTGTGCTGATGTCATGACTGTGTTGCCTGATTGTTTTTGCTATGCTTCCTGAGAGCATTGTTAGTGTGTATGGATCCTACAGCTGAGTGAATGCAGTTTTCTTTCCTGAGGTTTTTTTTTTTCAGCAAGTCTCACTCAGTGTGTTTGCTGTCAAAACAGATCAAGTTGTTAGGCATCTTCATCAAGCCTGGGAAGTCACACCGGGCCAGTTCTTTCTCTGTGCTCTCTGCTCTAAAAACTAGCATCTGCTTCCTGATGAAGCATGCAGTAATTTTCCAGGAACATTCAGTGAAGTGTGTGAAACTTCTAAGCATGATGGATTTGAATGAGAGGAGCATGTATCAAAACGAGACTTTAACCTGGTAAAATGCACTGTTCCCTGTAACCCTGCTGTAAGATGAAGAATCTGTGTACAAACTCTACCAGTATTTGACCAGTTCTGATTTTGTAACTAACTGTAAATGATTCTGAAAAACTATCTATAGAGAGTTTTCACTCTAATTAGGTTTTTTTTTTTTTTGAGAGGCAATTCAGTTTACCAGCCTGAGCAAACTGAGAAATAATTTCAATGAAATTTGCTACAGAAGCTACCTTATCCTGTTCTTGTTACAGTTATGTGCAAAAAATGGAAACAAAGTTAGATTTCAAAAATAAAATTCAAATTGTCTGTTTTCTCTCTCCTTAGGTGGAAAGACATGACATGAATACTCTCAGTTTGCCGCTTAACATTCGCCGTGGAGGCTCCGACACCAATCTGAACTTTGATGTTCCAGATGGGATCCTAGAGTTTCACAAAGTCAAACTCAGTGCCGATAGCTTGAAACAGAAAATCCTCAAGGTTACAGAGCAAATCAAAGTCGAACAAACAGCTCGAGATGGTAATGTGGCTGAGTATTTGAAACTGGTTAACAGCGCAGACAAGCAGCAGGCTGGACGCATTAAACAAGTCTTTGAAAAGAAGAACCAGAAATCTGCCCACTCCATTGCCCAGCTGCAGAAGAAATTAGAACAGTATCATAAAAAGCTCAAGGACATTGAACAAAACGGATCTTCCAAAAGTACTAAGGATACCTCCAAAGATAATTTGAAAGATATTCAGCATGGAAAGCCTCGTACCTCTGGGCATGGAGCAGAGACCAGCAAGTCAGGTGTGCCGGGTGTATCCTTGACACCACCTGTCTTTGTTTTCAGCAAGTCAAGAGAGTTTGCAAATCTGATCCGAAACAAATTTGGAAGCGCAGACAACATCGCTCATCTCAAGAATACGCTGGATGAATTTCGGCCAGAAACAAGTTCTAGAACCTATGGGGGCAGTGCCACCATTGTTGCCAAACCAAAATATGTTAGTGATGATGAGTGCTCGAGTGGGACCTCTGGCTCAGCGGATGGCAATGGGAACACTTCATTCGGTCCTGCTGTGGCAGGTACCCTGGACAGCCAAGGAAAGCTCTCCATGATTTTGGAGGAGCTAAGGGAAATCAAGGAGACGCAGTCCCAATTAGCTGATGATATTGAGAATTTAAAAACTCAGTTTAAGAGAGACTATGGCTTTATTTCTCAAATGTTACAGGAGGAAAGATTTAGGTATTTTTTTTAACTGTTCTCTTGAAATGACTTCTTTGGGCATAGGAACTATTTGGAAAATGTAAAGTGTGTGCTTGTGTGTGTATGTATGTGATACTTCAGAAGCAAAAAGAGAAAATAATTCCAATCAGTATCTGGTACCAAAATGTTCCTCTCCTTCCAATAACTGAAAATGCCTGCACAACATTAATATTTCGTATCAAATGATGTGGTAGTTCTCTGCCTTTAATCTGAGGCACATCAGAGATCTCTGTAATCTGACATTGTACTGGCATACAGCAAACATTGCGTACAGGAGATGCCGGTGGCTTTGTAACTAATGGAAAGATTCTGCTCTGTGACTGCTTGAGAATGACAGCCTGTGGTGTAACAGCTGCCTCCCAGACGATTCAGCCTTAGCCCTGAGCACCTTGTGCAAATCTTTCTCAGACACATTGCCGACTAGTGGCTGCAAGGTCACAGTTTACCCAGGTGTGGTGTAATTTCAACTGCCCTATCACAACCTCCTCCTGCATTGGTTGCTTGTAAATAACTCCTTTGCCATCCACTGTGGGAAGTGAAACGTGTCCTGTGGAGGGTTTGCACCTGCTGTACCTACATGGCATTAGTCATATTGCTTGTTGAAGTAAACGTTGATTCTAGAAGTCTCTACTATACTAATGGGCAAAACCTCAGCATGAAACAAAGCATTGAGCATTTCCCTTGTTTACAGATCTTGAAATACAAGTGAGGTTGGATGCCAGATGTAACACCAGGGAGGAAAGAACAGAGCAAATGTTTAATGCGCAGTGGACTTGGTTTCATGAGAAGGCAGAGCGACCTTTTTTGACTGCCATCACGGTGTCAGGTCTTATGCCACCATTCCCACAGCTAGACTGTCTTGCTTCTGTCATTTCTATGCCAACTGAAGCATTTGCCTGTTTGTGTGCTAGACAAAGTTACAAACTGGCCAAAAAAAAAAAAAAATAGCTCTCTGGTGGTTGAGTTGACTTACCAAGTAGAGATGTGCCAGAATGGGCTGTCCATGAATGGCAGGACTTTGCAGTTGTGAATGAGGGGGTATCCAGGGAGGATGCATCTTTCCTTTCACTACTGATGAGCTGTTAGCTGGCTCAGGTTTACTTACGAAACCATACTTTCTTGTCTGAATGAAGAGTGAGAGCTATAAAATGTGAATTGGGTACCCTTAGCCATTGGTTTATTGTTATATGATTTCACAGAACCACAGAATTGCAGGGGTTGGAAGGGACCTCTGGAGATCATCTGGTCCAACCCCCTGCTCAGGCAGGTTACCCACAGACACTTATGCAGGAAAGTGTCCAGGTGGGGTTTGAATATCTCCAGAGAAGGAGACTCCACAGCCTCTCTGGGCAGTTGTTCCAGTGCTGTCACCCTCACAGTAAAGAAATCCCTGCTAATGTTTGTATGGAACCTCCTGTGTTCTGGTTTTTGCCCATTGCTCCTTGTCCTGTCACTGGACACTGCTGAAAGGAGCCTGCATTTGGCTCCTGCACGTCAGATATTTATAAACATTGATCAGATCCCTTCTCAGTTTCCTCCTCTCCAAGATAAAGAGACCCAGTACTCTCAGCCTTTCCTCATATGGGAGATGCTCCAGGCCCCTCACCTTTGTAGCCAATGACATAAAAATATTTGCTCTTTAACACCCGTTGCCAGCAAGGAACACTCAAAAAAGGCTGCTTTTTTTTTTTTTTTTTAATAAGTGCTTATGGAGTGTTACTGATGTTTCTACTGATTTCTCTAGAGCTCTGTAGTGCCAGTTAGATGAATCATTGGTACACTGAGAAGTTACTGTTTAAAATATGTAATTGTTTTCTTGAATTAGCATTACTTGAATAGAAGGCACTAAATTTAGATCTTTTTTCCTGAAAAGATATGAAAGATTGGAAGACCAATTAAATGATCTCACTGATCTTCATCAACATGAGACAGCAAACTTGAAACAAGAGCTAGCCAGCATAGAGGAGAAAGTGGCGTACCAGGCATATGAGCGATCACGAGATGTTCAGGTACTTTTTTATGCTTATTAAACTTCTAACATTTTCTGTGAGTCTTATACTGTAAAACTTCTGCATCTTTCTACATCCATTGTATATAAAAATGTGGGAAAAGACTTAAGCCCATGTTGTCTCTGTTTTAAGATGGAACGCCAGCACCTTTAAATCAGTGATGCAGTCTCCATTTGTTTCAGTAGATGCAGAATTTTATCTGCTGGAGTTGGTGATATAATCTAGGCAGGTTTGTGGATGAAGAATGGACTGTGTTTTAATTTCTTGCACCAGAGGAGGAAGGATTTGAGTTCATTGTCAGTGTCCTAACACAAACCTCTTGCTCAGACTTTCTCCAGTGTGGCAAGGGTTATTACAAATTTAATTTAAGGTAAAAAGTAAGAGAGCTGGTAAAACAGATTGGTAGATTTGTCAGTTAAAATTTGTTTTACTCTATGATTACAGAGGCCTCTGTAGCCAAAGCTGTAGAGTGTGTACACTTCAAACAGATGGATTTTAGCCATAGAATCGTAGGATCATTTGAGTTGGAAGGACCATCAAGTTTGTCCTGAGCAGTACATAGTTATATCCTTCAATATTTATATACAATGTAAAGCATTGGCGTAATGCATAATACTTTCGTAGAATCATAGAATCACAGAATCGTTTGAGTCGGAAGGGACCTCTAAAGGCCATCTAGTCCAGCTCCCCTGCGGTGAACAGGGACACCTACAGCTGGATCAGGTTGCCCAGAGCCCTGTCCAGCCTCACCTTGAAGGTCTCCAGGGACGGGGCATCCACCACCTCTCTGGGCAACCTGTTCCAGTGCTTCACCACCTTTACTGTAACCAAAAA